>JAYKTE010259637.1:0-21082 GCA_036873565.1 Xipholeptos notoides | reverse complement strand
TGTTAGTTATTTTCCTTTTATTTTTCTTGAAGTTGTTGTTGGTCGTAATCGTCTCCTTCACTTTTCCCTTTCCTTTTCTTTCTTTTATTCCTTGTAGTTTTCACGGCTTCATTATGAATATCAATAAACAGAAAAAGTCAGTTTGAACATACAAACCTTGTTTTGATTATGATTCGGCCGGGTTCAGTTACAAGACTGTCCCTCAGATATGTAATAGAGTGGACCTTTTTATACATTGTGTCTAGGGGGAAAGAAAACAGAACCAGTAAAGAATAACACGAACACTGGTTTTCTTAATATAGATTAACCAGCTCGAGAACAAGTGACAACCTCCGAACAGCACTGCCAACTGACACCACTGCAGCTGTTTTGCTTCATCTTTCATTCTGTTTTTGTTAGCTGTGTGTGTTAACATTTCGTTGTCAGAGTCAGGTGTTGTTGCTGTTGTCCTTGGGAAGAACACATTTTTCCTAGGGTGTCTGGCGGTCTGCTATATCTCCTCACTTCCTGGTTCTACCCATACTTATATTCAGGTGAACCCAAAACATTGTATTTGCGGCATTACCACGTGACCTTACTGTAATTTGACCCATTGACCCGATTTTCTCAGCATCGCAGGGGTTGAGCGACATTGGCTACATTCCACAAAAATAAATCAGCTGATTATTATTTTCTGCATTCTGCTGATCATGCGATTGCCTTAGAAGAAATTGCTAAACTATGTTTGCCTTTCTGTCGGTCCAAAATCTAATTTCGATCCCTCATTATATTACAGATAGACAGACAAGGTCACTTTTATATATAAGATTTCTTCCTTGATATAATACTGTGAGGTGGGGATTTACTCGTTATGAATAAAAACAAGGTATGGATTTCTCATAAATAATAAAGCAAGCAATTTATTAAATAAGATAATTTTTCAAAAAGATTATTTTCTGCATTAAATGACTAAAAAAGGTTGATAAGCCATGAAATAAAACAACTTTTAAAAAAAAATGAATTTTGGTTAAAACGATATTCAGTCAAAAATCAAATAATGAATCTTTGCAAATGAATTCAAAAAAACAAAAATTCTTACTGAAAGTTGCGGCATTTTTGTCATCATTTCAGTCAAGCTTTTAAGGCCTTCGCTTTTATTCAATGGATGTTTCGAGAGTAATTCTAATGTTTCATCAATGCAGCCTTGAAGCAAAAGGCGATAAATCTAAAAACATAAAAATATTACAATTAATATTTTTGGATACAAATAATAATTTTGGACACCGAAAGAAAAAAAGAGAATAGTTTTTCTCAAAAAAAAAAAAATCAATTTAAAATTTAGGTAAGGGGGTGGGGAAGAAACCCAAAAATCAAACAAATTAAAGAACAATTCTTCAATTCAAAACAGAACTCCTCAAATTTGAACACTATCTAATTCATAGTCTTTAGTGTCCCACCCACCCTGGCATCACTTTGGGAAATATTGATTTAGACTTCCTTGAATTTAGACTCATCTTGAAATCTAAACTTTTGAATTGACATATTATATGAAGCCTTTTATTTCTCCAATCACAACAGAAGAACTTTCCAAATTTGAACAATATATAAGACTTCCTTGAGTTTAGACTTATCTTGAAATCAAAACTGTTGTATTGATATAAATATGAAGTCTTTTCTTATTCAAATCAGATTAAAAACTCCCCAAATCTAAACTTGTTTAGACTTAAATTGAAATCTAAACTTTTATTTTGACCTAAATATGAAATATAAAACACCCGTTTTCGTATCTCTTCAATTTTTTAGTTAAAAAATAGGAGACATTAGTTTTGGAGTGATAATCATATAATATTGAGATAAACCCATTTTTATATATATAAAAAAAAGACCCAAAGCTTTAAAAACTGCTTTGAATGGTAAAAAAAAAAAAGCTTGCAGCACCAGACTTTTCTTCCTTGAATAAGGACCCTAGCCTCAAAACTTATCATTTCAGATGTTCTGCTTTGAGGTGTTGGACTGTAGATAGAACTAGAAAACAGTTAATACTCACAGCTTCCCAATAGCACTTGTGATTTTCGGGTTTGTCTTGAATAATTTCAGATGCTAATCTTTTGCCTTCTGTAAAATGCCACCTAACCCAACCAAGCAAGTGCCTTAGTGATGGTGCACCTAAATACAAAGAAGTTTTCTCAGAATCTTTCAGAAAATTTGTCAAATAATTTTAATAAATTGAATGTCAAAAACAAGATATCTTGTCTTATAAAAAAAAACAAAAAAAAACCTTAACCTTCCAAAAACAAGATATCTCATCTTTTGGAAAAATATCTGCTACCTACCAAAGATGAGTGGTCACATGTTTTGATGTTTCTTTTATTCTTCAATAGTTATAAAAATACTCGGTGTATTTGCATCCATTTAGAATAACAGTTTGTGAATCAAAAATATTTTGGTAGAAGCTAAGAAATATTTTTAAAGGTAATTTTTTCTTTAATCTAGAAAATTGGGATTTTTAATACTCAAATGCACTCTGTGGGAATTAATAAATATTCCCAACTGGATGTTAAACCATTGATCAACAAAAAGAAAATGTTTTAAAAACATCCATTGCCCATAGGCTCCATGCATCCTTCTGGTCAGAAAGAAAATTTTTTAAAAAGGCAAATAACCTTTGATGGGCTAAATTTGAAATTTATTTTTGAACCAATGAGAAAAAATAAATTAAAGGATTGTAACAATGATCCCTTAAGATGTAATCTCTTCCTATTATCTCAAACAGACGACTTCTATCCCACAAGAATCACACTTATTTTCTGAACCCTTCTCTGAGGAGAAATATCTATAAAAAGTCCAGAAATATTTCCAATTATTCAATGACAACATGGCAGTTTTATTTGGTCGACTCAACTCCATCTAGCAACAAACAACATCAACAACTAAATAACAATTGTGACAGAAAAATTCTGTCACGTAATTCATAAAGTTATGATTTCATTAATAGAATTAAAATAATTTTCATGCTGGTTGGAAACTGACATATTATGTATGAAATATGGTGGAATAAATGGAAATCTACCTTAATCATCATGATTAGGGCCACCATTATTATTATCATTATTATTAAGAGATGTGGATTGGAAATTTGTGTCACACAATAATGTTGCTATTACTTTCCCCATTCAACAACTATTTCTTTCTTCCTTTCCTTTTTGTAACAAACGGGTAAAACAAATGACAACAACATCATGTTGTTATGAACAAGAAACATATATTATACAAATAAATAAGAACATGTTTACATTACGTCTTTACAGAACAGTCCAAACAATAAACAGTTAAACAGTTCATGATCAACACACAGCACAGCAGAGTTCAATGAGCGCCCAGCTCAAGTAAACTAAACGAACGACTTAATAACACATAACACCATAGAACATATTCATCGGGCCACATTTACTGCCCGCCATCCTTTTCCACTCGCCCTGAAGCCACTCCACTCCTCCTGACTCGCCCCGTGGCGTTCTTCGCCTCTCTCTCTCACTCTCGCGCACCACGTGATCTCCTCTTCCCGGTGACGACCGGTGCCACGTCGCTTCAACGTTCTGTTCCAGTCCAAAAATAACACCACACTTTTTATCAAATTTAACCCTTTGGACCCTGAAAGGCCAATATATTGGCCCTGGTGACCGAGGGCAAAAGACGACATAGCCGATATTTCAGCTATCCATGGTCCTTTAATAGAATGGGTCTGATTGTCTAGTTGGTAATTTTGCTTAGTAGGGTCCAAAGGGTTAATAGAGCAACTCTGATTGGCTAATTGGTAATTTTGCTAAGTCAGTGCCCAAAGGGTTGAATAAAGTTTACTTTTAAATTTCAAGATACAAATTTATCATTTTTATTTTGTAGGAGAGCTAACAAAAATATATTTATATATGAATTTTATAAAGCCCATAACTAATAATTTATACATACTAACCAGGAGTTGTGTCGATGTATAACATTTCACAAAGACTCCAAATTAATTCTATGATTTGAAAAATTTGTTGCTGATCATCAAGGCAGGCTTTTTCATCTTCATTCATGTTGTTTTCTATAAAAAGAAAAAAATAATTTGAATTTAGATCAAGGAACAGAAAAAAATGGTAATATGTAAATATTAAACTTAATAGATTTTCACCTGATTCTGACTGCAAAGCCCAACAACAACCTTTAATCACAGAACGATAATGTCGACTAGCTTTCACTAGACTGAAAAGAAAAGGAAAAACATTTTTAGATACAAGAATAAAAATAGAAACAGAAAGCTTATTTAGATATTTTATCTTAATATTTTTCTAAATATATTAGGTTGGAAAGAAAGTAATTTTACATTTTTAGTTTGATCACATTGCGCACTCTTAAGCCTTATACAATTAGTGTTTTTTTTAGTTAAATTGCTATTGTATAAGGTTGTAAAGAAAGTAATGTCATTTTCTAGTTTGATCACATTACAACCTTTTAAACTTTATACAATTAGTATTTTTTTAGTTAAATTGGTATTATATTAGGTTGGAAAGAAAGTAATATTTTTTTAGTTTGATTAAATTGCAATCTTTTAAGACTTATACAATTACAATTTTAAAGTTAAATTGCTATTGTATAAGGTTGGAATGAAAGAAATAAACTAAAAAATTTGTAAAACTAAAAAGAACTAAAAATAAGCAAAAGTAATCTTTAAAAAAAAACTTACTATGCTTTTAAAGCTGAATCAGTCAAATTATCAGCTTGTTGTTGAAGAGCAACGAATATGTCTGAAATGTAAAAGAATGAAAATCAAAAAGTAACAAAAACTATTTTCTCCTTAACAAAACAAATTTATTTTTATGCTAGTATGTCTGTGTTGTCAAAAATGATGGCATGAAAATGTTAATAGAATGATAAAAAAGCATAGTAAATTTGTATTAAAGGGTGAAATAAGGATAAAAAAAATACAAATAACATTCTAACAGCCTAAAAATGAAAAAAAAAAAAATGAATGTCCTCACTGTGTGACAAATAAAAAAGATAAATAAATATATATTGGTCTATCATTATTATTGATCTCATTATTATAAAGAGATAGATACGGAAAAAGTTCCTAGCATGTAAAGTCATGAATTTTATATTCAACTAGCAGATTAACCCTGCGTTACCTGGGTGCTGGACTGCTGGATTAACAGTTACATAACTTTTTTGGCAACTAAATTTCCGCTCGAAAACCAATTAAAAAGCTTGCTCCATGTCTGAATACCTTAAATGTCAAAACTCAATTGTTTAGACGCGATATTAACAGAGTATTTTGGTAGAGACCGCAAAGGTCAAATCTTTCAACTTTGACCCTCATTTTGTCCCTTTAGCAGATATTCATCCTGCTCAAAGCCAATTAAAAATCTTTCCCCAGGTCCAAGTAACATATATTCAAAATTTCAAGTGTTTAGACCAAAAATTGGAAGAGTAGTTTGGTAGAGACTGCAAAGGTCAAATCTTTTAACTTTGACCTTTTCGCAGCTAAATTTCTGTCCGAAAACCAATTCAAAAGTTTGCCCTATGTCTGAATATTTTGAATGTTAAATTTCAAGTGTTTAAACCCAAAATTGGTGGGGAAGTTTGTTAGACACCACAAAGGTAAAATCTTTTAATTTCAACCTTTTAACAAATATTTCTCCGGCTCAAAGCAAGTTAAAAAGCTTTCCCCAGGTCCATGTATCCTATATAAAAAATTTCAAGTGTTTACTGGCAGAGTAGTTTGGTAAAATTATCTCAGCAATTCAGACAAATAAAAAAACAAAAACATTGTGTATATAATAGTGATGGGACAATTCCTTGGAATCGAAATCGTTAATCGTGTATTTTTGGGGGAATCGGAATTGCATCGTTAAATTTTTAAATTTCTCTTAAATTTTAAAGTTAATCATTAATCGGAATCATTAATCAACATTTTCCTGGAATCGGAATTGGTACTGGAACCGCACAAAATTTAGGAATCGTCCCAACACTAGTATATAACAATAAAGATGAGAATAAATATGTAATACTAATTACCAAACCTCATCTCAGAAATTTGCACAAATAAGCAAAAACTGTGTAAATTATACAACAAAGATAAAAATAAATCTCTGAATAATCTAAACCATAATAATTATAAGCCTTCATCTAAAAAATTAAAACACAGATCCTTCTTAAGTTAAAAATCCATAGCTACTTTTGTTTTAATGAATGAACTAATTGAACACTTACTATGTGATTCATTCACAAGACGTCGAGTGATTGGTGAATGCATATCTTTGTCCCATTGAACTTCATGTAGTCGACAACTTCCATGCAAATTTGCTTTTATATGATCTAAATGAAAGAAACAAATGTTTTTCTTTAAGAATTTTATCATAACTCTGAAAGGTACTTTTTTGGCCAAAAAAGCGTGAAAAATTAGACTCTCAAACTGACCTCAAGGCCAAAAAAGTAAGTGTTCACCTGATTTACCTATCAATCAATGCTTGTAGGAAATTTAAATGGCGTAGCATATAAAATGTGGGTTTGCATAGTGAAAAAAAGGTCTGCCACAGACAGATAGATTGCCTTTTATATAAGACTTAATTTCATTTATTTTTTAAACTAATTAAAGTACATTTCTTTTAAACCAAATATTGAAGATATTCAAGATTGAAGGTATGGTTTTGATTAGACAAAAAGAAAAAGGTTCTGTGGTAACTCAAGGCAATACTTGTCCTTTTAAAACTTAGTAACATTATTAAAATCAAGAATCTCTTCAAAACTAAAAACAATCTGTAAAAGAAATAAGGATATAGAGGACAATAAAGTTTGAATTCAAAGAGGAGTCAGTTCTAAACATAGATTACAGTTTGGATTTAGGTGTTCTGTTTTTACAAACAATTGTGTGAATTTAGTGTAAAATAAAGCAAACTAACCTTTGTCAGTACATCCTGATTTGGAACCACTATAAAGCATAAGTCTGTTTCCAACTCCACATGTTGCCAAAAATCCATGAACATTAGCTTGTTCATCTGGAATTACCTGGAAGAAAATTAAACATTATCTCAAAATGTTACTTTTTATCAGATACAATATTAGATTTTAGAATAAATTCATATTCAACCAAGACTGGCAAGAAATGGAATTCCACAAGGCAGGCATTCTTGGATCTTGTCTTTTTGTCATTTACCTTCCAAACATACAGTGCGAACCAAATTATTATGCAAGTCAGTTTTGGGGGATTTTTGCTTCGTAACCTGTTAGTGTAAGATCCCTATGTTTTCTTTGGCATATTGCTCTAATAGTTATACAAACATTTGTATAAAAAATTTGATTCCAAAATGTTACCTGGTGTAAAATATCAAAAAAATTGATTTTCAAGTGAACCAAATTATTATGCAAACAATTGTATAAACATTAATTTCAGGTATAACATCACAATAAAGCATCAAAATCAGTACAATTATTATCAAAAGTCATAAATATGATAGCCAGTGGCCGAGAAATATCTGTTTTAAAACAATGTGATACCCTTCACTTGGAGATGCATCCTTCTTTCTTCTCCATTGCAGAGAAAGAATTCTGTCATCCATTGATGATGTTAAATTTTCAATTTCAGTGGATTTAATGGATTTTGCTGCCTTCATGATAGCCTCCCATAAGTTATCTTTTGATGTATACAGTTTACCATTTTGATAAACCAGCCTTTTCAAGACAGCCCACAGGTTCTCTCTATGCTATTTAAATCAGGAGAGCAAGCAGGCGATCTTTTTTTAATCCTTTTGATGCTAAGCACTCAGCAGTGGGTGTAGATGCATGGCTCGGTGCATTATCATGTTGAAACATCAATTTCTTACGTTGAGAAGCAGGTTACTTCTTTAACTAACTTAGGAAATTTTCTTCTAAAAATTGACAATAGTTGACGGAGTTCATTTTAACTCTTGGTAACTCGGAATGGTCCATAAATCTCATTTTTAATGTTCCCTTCCCAAATCATCACTCCACTTTCACTTTGCTATGATCTGAACTGCAATGGATTATCGAATCCTTCAGCAACCCAACCACTTGCCCAACCATCAGGACCATCAAGACTGGCTCTCATTTCATCCGTCCAAATTACCCAACTGAAATTCAATTTCCTGTACTTTTTGCACCAAGCAAGTTGTCGAGCTTTGTGATGTTGGTTCATTGGTACCTTTTTGTGCTTTTATAACTTTTCAAAGCATTTTCAGTTTGAGGTTCAAGTGGTGATGCAAGCTGCACATTTTAGCCTTTAATCTCTAGAGCGTGACAGAACAAATATATATAAATAAACACTGATGGTCTTTATTATATATATTTGCAGATGATACTAAGTTTGTTTTCTAGGATTCTAATCGAGAAATTATTATATAGTCTATGTGTATTTATTTGATACATTTTATGTTCTAATATTCCTTTAACTTTTTTAAGGTAGAGTAAAAAATTTTGGACCTCACTCACTCCCTCCACATCAAAATCAAAATTGAATAAAATAAAATCCCAACCATTTATTTTATTAACTTTTTGTTCCTCAATTATACTTGTTATTTTTAAATAGACTTTAAAAACAAAAACAGAACTGAATACAATACACCCAGTTTATTCAATACATTTTTTGTTCCTCTACTACTTTTAAGGGCGAGAAAGTTTTCAGACGTATTTGTTTTATTTTGCAAAATTCATTTTCGTTTTAAAATAGAATAAAAATATTTTTCAGACAACTGAATTTTGAATAAAAAGGCTTTCCATTCTGAAATTGAAAACAAATCCATGTGTTAAAGATAAAATTAAGTTAACCTATTTGTATTATTTTGGATAGAAAGTCCTGTCGCATTTTCACGTAGATTTGTTTTTTGTTTTTTTAACTTAGTTATTATTATAATGTTTTAATTTATTGTTTCAGATTCGTTGAATAGCAGTTTCTCTAATTTCTAAACTAATGAGCATTTGGCTATGCTCCTAGACTTTGTGTTAATTCAGAAAAGGAAAGCTTCAAAAGCATCGGAAACAGCAATTCGATTTGTCTAAGTGAGGTTTCAAGTATTCGAACTTGTAAAAAACAATTTGAATCGGGTAATTTTTCCCTTGATGGGGGGCATCAAGGGAATAATTAGAAAATCAGAAAGGCTACGTTGTTGCTTAAAAATTGGTAAGCCAGTTTTTAGCACTTGTCGCAAAACCATCAATACAAACACAATTAAAAAGGCTTTGGGGAAGTCTCAAAATATTATATTATTGCGCCGAGATTTTCTATACAACCTACATTGAATATTATTCGGACTATTTTACGGACAATATTATTCTCGTTTTCATCATTAGCTATAGTACGTACAAATTATGAAGCTTTAACGGTTCCGTAAAACAAGTTATCTAGTTTTTAATTTCTTTCTGTGACAAAAAAAATGAATCAACAAGAAATGCTTTTAAATTTCCATTTTTCTTTACTTTTATTCACTGCAATTAATTTTCCTTGTTGTGTTTATTTTGATTTTTTTTACATATTATTTCAAAGTAATTTCTTAGTTTTGAATTTTGTTTTAGCAGTTAGGTTGGAATGGGCAACTGTTTTTTTTTTAAGCCGGCGGCAGTCTTTTGTCATCCTTCTAGAAATTATCTGTCGTCGACATTGAACCGTAGCACATACAAATGATGAAGTTTCAGAAAGGAAATTGATTTATTTAATAAGAACAGCCTTGAAATAATTGATAAAAAAACAAAAATATTACCACTTCAGGAGCTGAAAGTTCGCGCCGGGTCGCCATGATTGTTTTAGAAGTAAAAACTTACCTACCGGTGTCGAAAGAAAATAATCTTCTCAATATTTTTGATCCGCCTTTCAATTTGTTTGAATTGACAATGAAGCGAGCGCAAGTAAAAGAGAGGGTTTTTTTAATGACCAAGAAAAAAAAAGAAAGATGAAAAACAATTTACAAAACATTGATTTATTTAACATCTTAACTTTTTAAAATAAAGGAAAAATTCAAATTTATTTTTAAATGTTTTAATTTGTTTTATTTGATTTAAATGGAATTAGATTAAAAGTTTTTCTTTCCAAACAGGTCCCCTTGTTTCTTCACTCGTTAATTTAGTTAAGTTGAACTACTTTTTAAAAACAAAGCTATAATTTTTCAATTCAGATAAAAAAATTAAAAAAAGAACCAAAAACGTGGGGCAAAATAAAATATCTGTGTCAAGTGAAATTGATAACCTAATAAACTATTTTTTTTTACCAGACCTCATGAAATTTCCATAACGTCTTTCTAGTTTTAAAACAGGAAAAAACATACTACAAAAAAAAACTTATTAATAATTAGCGATTTTTTATTCTTCTTTTGACAAAACTAGACGATTTTCGTGTTTGTCTCGAAAAGTTAGTTAAAACATACCAGACAATAAAACAAGTTTTTTACCGCCTGAAAACGTTTTTACTGTTCGTTTTCTGTTTGTAAAAACAACATTTAACTAACAACTACTTTTTGCGGATCTGGTTTTATATTATATCCCCCTGACCGGGCCGATCAAAAAGCTTCGGGTACCATACCAACCAATCCATCAAGCAAGAAAATGTCCAAGCTTCGTTTTATTTCTGCTGAAGAAATCTTAGAAGTCTTAAAATACGAGGAGCTTATTCCTGTTATAGAGCGGACTTTAAAAGATTATTGTGAGACGAAAGGTGAGAAAATACTGCAACCTGAAAAAACTTTGATTGAAGTTAAAGAACACAATGGGTACGTAAACGCCAGTTCGTTTTATTTTTATTTTATTTAAAAAAGGGTAGATTTCATCATTAGCTTCTACCTTTTTGTAGTTGATTGTAAAATGAACCGAAATTTTATTTATTTATTTCATTAGATTTGTTTAACAGGATTCTTGGTCAATTTAGTCACTAAGAGGACCAAAACCTAAACCGTAAATCCCATTCCTAATGCCTAGCCCTAATTTATTTCGTTCTTAATGCGCATTAAAAAAAAAGGAGCTAAGATTACATTGGTTGATTCACGTCGTTAACACGCGTGCGGTGTGCGCCGCCGGTGCGTCCGGATTTTTTAAAAATAATTGAAAACGGAACGAAAATAAAATTTCCGTTCCATTTTTCAAACAACCAAAAAAGGTAATAAGAAAATTCATTTGGGGCTTTTTTTTGTCAAAAAAACCCCAAAAATTCTCTAGATTTATTAACATTATTATGAACTGCAAAATAATTTGATAATTTCTTGGGCATTAAGCCCTAAAGAATTTTGGTAATTCATCCTACTCCCCTGCCTGGACTCTGCAATGATTCAAATAAACCAATTATGAAAATAATGGGTTTTATTAGCTTATATGTGATACGCATTTACGTATTTTGTTTGTTATCACTAAAAATCTTTCTTTGTCTACAAATAAATTGGTTTCAGAATTCTTACAAGCCAAAAATTCCACCACCCACATACACTACACACCAGTGACACCACCAATGGCCTACTAATATATGTTAGTAGGCCATGATGCACCAACCAGTACCACACGATGGTCATTCCAAATGTAATGCCTCCTTTTTTTTTTATTCCACCCAAATGGATCAGATTGCATTGTTATGATGACGGAACTTGAACTTCTGCATTCATAACCTAAAAGTGTCATCACTCTGTGGCAGATATTGACAGTGTGGTGAAACTCTGAAAAAAACTTTTCACCGCTTTTTGATTGGTTGTAAAATATTTCCATTTTCATATTTTTACTCCAATGATGAGTTGAACATTTTGGTAGTAAACTTGCTCCTGGCTGAAAAAGAAAGAGAGAGAGGGGGGGAGATTTGAAAATGATTTGAATAATGATAATAATCAAAACTCATCTCAGAAAGATGAGAATAAAAGTTCAAATAATTTGAATTAAATAATTAGGAATCAAAACTGATCTAAAAAATTAACACAAGCAATATCCTTAACAACAAAGATGAGAATAGAAGTCTAAATGATCTTAATGGACACTTTTTTCTTTTCTTCTCCTCATTTAGTATCTATCTATCTATCTATCTATCTAACTACCCTTCTTTTTGTTTCTCTCTATCTTTAACTATCTCGCCTTTTCTTTTTCTCCCATCTTTTCTTATTCTTATTCTTCCTCCTCTTCTTCTTTCCCTTTTTCTTCTTCCCCTTTCTTCTTTTTCCTTTTCCTTTTCCTTTTCTTCTTCTTCTTTATGTCTGATAAACCATCAAAATTATTTTCCATTTTCAGCTTCTGCTTGGTCATGCCCTGCTACAGTCAACCCAACCAAATCATTGCTACAAAACTTGTCACTGTTTTTCCGAACAATGTTGATCTTCCGAGTCACGATGCAGCCATTGTTCTCTTTGACAGTACAAATGGAAAACTTCTTAGTGTAAGTTTCGAACACAAGTGGCCCTGTTGCTGCCAAGGTTGAATGACTTTGGGGGGGATAGAAATATACTATATGTTTGTGCATCATATAATATAAGATAGTGGTGAAAGCTTGGACTCTGGAATCATAGTATACGAGTTTAAATCCCAGTCAAAGCCTTTATGTTCACTTTTAGCTACCTTGGGCAGATGAGGCTCATTAACTCAGGGAAGTAACTCATTTAGATGTAAGAATAACACTGATTCTAAAAACCCAAGTAGATGATGCCCATCAACTCAAGTAGAGTAACTCACCTAGGTAAAAGAATAACACTGTTTCCAAAACCCAAGTAGATGAGGCCCATCAACTCAAGTAACTCACTTAAGTGAAAGAATAATACTGTTTCCAAAACCCGAGTAGATTAGGCCCATCAACTCAATGAGAGTAAGTCACCTGGATGAAGGACAACACTGATTCCAAAAAGTTTAGGAATGTAATGAACATGTAAAACTGACCTGGTGTCCAACACTGTTTGGTACTTGATCTTCTTTTCCTGTAACATATAGCTGTGCACTTTTTCATAATACAACACTGTATAATAACTATATTATGTTTTTTTTTTTACTTAGACCTTGGCATAAATCAATTCAAAACAAAAATTCTGTAAATTGAATGTCAATAACCATATCCCTCACACAGGTTTTACTTGTTCTTGTTATCATTATTACTATTAATATTATTATTATTATCTACATACACTATTTATTATTCACAAGGTATTTATGCTAACCAGGAGTTGATATCTGATGATCAGCCAAATTAAAAATTTCAATTTGTATATTCATTATGTTGGCTATAGTCCTCATCTTTGTATTTGTTAAATTTACTACTTTTCAGACAGTTTAGCCTAAAAAATTAAAACTGCACTCTGATATTTTTGGTGCTGTCAAATTAGTAATTTTAACAAATACAAAGATGTAATACCTCATCTCAGGGATTCCGAAAAACAAATAAAAATTTCAAATTTGAAAAACATTTATGGTAATTTGTTTCATGGCCAAATTCCTAAAAATAAATTCTTTTATCTTTTTAATAATTAAAATGAAAAAAAAACTCCAAATATATCAACAATTTTATTTGGATTTTTAAACTCGTTCCTACTAAATTTTAAAATGAAAAGTTTTTGTTTATAATTGATAAATATGATTTCTTAAATTCCTTTTTTCAGATAATGGATGGCTGTAATATTACTGCAATGAGAACAGCTGCAGTTTCAGCAGTAGCTTCAAAAGTCAGTTATCAAGAAATTTTATCATTCAACTCGGAAGGCCTGCAAATCCTTTGATTTTTTTACCATTAATTACAGAAATGTTTTTTAGTAATTAAAAAACAGACAATAATGATTATAGATATTTTGATTAAAATGCATTAGATGAAGAAATTAGAAGTCTACCTTATTTTTCTTTATAAAATACTAGAAAGATTTTCTGGCTTTGATTGAGAGTTGCTTAGATTTTGATCTGTGTTTTTCATAATTCCATGTAACATACAGCTATGGACTTTTCATAGTATTACACTGTATAATGATTATATTGTTATTACTTAGACTTTGGTATAAAGGAAAATTGAAAGAAAAATTATATGAATTAAATTTCAATAACTGTGTCATTTACACAGGTCCCTTTCTTGTAACATATAGCTATGGATTTTTGCATAATATAACACTGTATAATGATTATATTTTACTATATAGATCATAGCACAGAGTTAAATTGAAAAAAATACTATTAATTAAATCTCAATAACTGTGTCAATTACACAGGTCCCTTTCTTGTAACATAAAGCTGTGGATTTTTGTATAGTATAACACTGTATAATGATTATATTGTTTTTTTCTTAGACCTTGGCATAAAGCTAAATTCAAAATAAAATACTATTAATTAAATCTCAATAATCATGTTATTTGCACAGGTCCTGCTTGTAAACAAATAGGGAAAAATGTGTTCTTCACAAGAAACTTGACTGAAAACTTTCTTTAAAGTTGATTTTTATGTAAAAGAAACAAATCCCTGAAAGAATTGGCATTATTATTTATGACATTCATTATAAAATTCTTTTAATTATTCTTCAGTATCTGAGCCATTTACAACCCCAAACTTTGGCCATTTTAGGCGCAGGTGTACAAGCCAGGTCACATTACAATGCTTTAAAATGTTTGTATGACTTCAAAAAGGTAAGTTTTGTTGTGAGTAGCCATCTTAACCTTTTTCTTTTGCCTCTTCTGGTTGATGACTTGCTCAAATGCTTCTTGAAAGCTTTCTTTACTCTCGTTTTCATCTTCTTCTTCTTCTTTTATGAAGCTCATTCCAATAATAATGCCACATATTTTTTTTATAAGAGCCATTCCAAAAGTAATGCCACATATTGTTTTTTTACAAAGTCATTCCAAAAGCAATGCCACCTCTTTTTTTATGTGAGTCGTTCCAAAAGTAATGCCACCTATTTTTAAAGTTATTTTTTAAAGGTTGAAGAGCCATTAAGACAGGAGTGGTACAATTAAAACAATTGACCTTTTAATCTAGGGGAAAGTACAATATTGATTCCAAAAAGTCTTGGAATTTAATGGGTGCATAAAAATTGGCCTTGTGCCTGATTTGGTTTGGTGCTTAACCAAGTATATATCATATATCATCTTAACTTTTTATCAAAAATAAAGAAAGAAGACACACGTATAAAGCTGTGTAATGACACTTAAATGCATTTGTTCCTTTACTGTATTTTAGCGTTTTGAATTTCCTAATGATTTGTATACGAGGTAGGATAGAAATAACAGGTGAAATTGCTATTACTCTGCCCTATATTATTAGAAATACATGAAATAGGTAATTTTTGGGGGTTTGTTTTGCAAAGATATGCCATTTTATAATCTATTAATGAACTTTTGTTTGTTTCAGATAAAAGTTCAAAATGTGAAAAATTAAACGTAAGGTTTTTTGCACACATGAAAAGTAATGAGTCAATCGTAGCTGTTCAGAGAGAATTTTTGTCAGTATTTTAACCTTATTCAAATGAAAAAAATTTTTTTATTAAATTGATGAAAAAATGATCTTATTTTCAATAAAATCTTTCATGATTTTAAAAAACACCTGCTATTTCTACCCCACCCTGGATTTATGAAAATGAAATTCTTTTAAACAAAAAAAAACAAAATAAAACTATTTCTCCTCAACAGGTAAAGGTGTGGAGTCGAAGACAGATCAGTGCTCAAAATTTATCTACAGAAATTGGTGCCAAGGCATGTGATAGTATCAAAGAAACAGTTTTTGATGCTGATATTATTGTAACTGTAACAAGTGCTACTCAACCTGTATTAAAGGCAGAATGGGTTAAAAAAGGAGCCCATATTAATGGTTTGTTTAATTATCTTATCTATCTATCTGTATATCTATAAAAATGAGTGTGTGTGTTTGGAATAGCCTCTACCAAACTACTCTGCCAATTTTTGGTCTATAGACTTGAAATTTTATATATAGGGAAAACTTTTAATCAGTTTTGAGCCAGAAATTTAGCTGAAGAAGTCAAAGCTGAAAGACTGGATCATTGCAGTCTCTACTAAACTACTCTGCCAGTTTTTGGTCTAGAGACTTGAAATTTGATCTATGGGTTCTTTAGACTTTGGAACACTTTCTGGTTGGTTTTGAGCTGGAAAAAATAGCTGCTAAGCAGGAAAGATTTCCAGACTCTTGGCCAAAATGTGTTGAGACAACAACTACGGAGGGCAGTAATTACTGGGTGTACATTTCCAAAACTCAACATTCCTATCCAGTCATGGGTAATACACCTGAAGAAGGACAGAGGATTAGTTGGCTAAAACGTGATGAAACACTACTATAAGGTTAAGAACAACAGTTCGCAAAAAATGGATACACAGACCTCTAGTAAAATGAGATATTTATATTTCCTCTTGGTACAAGTCTATAATATTAAAGACTAATATAAATAAATGAGAAGAGACATAAAGAGTTTCTAGACTATCATTCTCATGAATGTTTCAGCCAATATGAATTCTAATCTTCGTCAGGTGCTATTATCATAATCGCATGTCATAAATGAAGCTCAAACTGAACACTTTACTCACTCCACAGAGCTAATAACCAAGACAGCGGATAAGTGTTCAGTTTTATAAAATAGTCTTTACCCCAAGAAGTCACATTGGCTAAAATGTGTATACAACAATCAAGATGAGGACTATAGTCTGAAAGCTCTTTATTTTAAGCCTCATCTCAAGGATTCTGTCAAATCATAAAAGCTTATTTAATTTTGAGAAATTATTTCTATAAGAAATTATTGATAAGAATGCTTTTTGTATGAAACAATTAAAAATTGTAGAAACAATTAAAAATTAAAATCAAATGGTTATTTATTAAAATGTGCTGTTAGAATAAGTATGTAAATTATCTTATAATTTACTATAAATGAAAAGCCATAGCTTTTTATGTCATACATATTGCAAGGCTTGAAAATGGATCATCAATAGAAAGTACCCAGAATTTAACCCTACTGATGATTTCTATTAAAAATGAAATAAATATGTATAGAATTTCCTAATATATTATTATAAATTATTATTTTTAAAAAAGTTTTTTATTTATAATACTCTTGGAATATAATTTTCATTATATATACATACGTATATATGTTTTAATTTTCTCTTTTTCAAAACTTATATAAAACTATTAACATCCACTGTCCATCATAAATATTTATCTGGTGAACTTTTGAATATACACAAATAGATAAATTCCCTGATGAAAATTTTAGAATATCCAAAACATTATGGCATAACCCATTTCCATGTTTTTTTTGTTTTTTCCAAAAATTGTTTTTGTTATATACATATGTGTGTGTGCACCTAGTTTTCTTTTGTAAATGAATAAAATGTATTCATTTTCAGCTGTTGGTGCTTGCAAACCCAATTGGCAAGAAATAGATCCAGAATTGATGCAAGAAGCCATTGTTTATGTTGAAGATAGGGTCATGGCTGAAAAAGGAAGTGGCGACATTATACTCTCCAAGGTGAAATTTGATTTTTTTCTAAGGCTTTTCAAGCAATGCCAATATGTATATATATATATACAATATTTTTTGCAATCTGTATAAAGGCTTCTTAATTGTAGCATTGCTCTTCCTTTTAGAAGCTGATTTTGTTTTGCTTATTGATTTTCAATACTTATTGTGGTTATTCTGCTACAACACCTACCTAAGAATACTCCCAGGCACATAAAGTACAACTGTGTGAATTTTCAAGAAAATTATCTTAGCCGTTGGGGATTTCATAGGAAATGAACTCAAACACACAGAAAAAATTCCATTTATATATAATTTTAGATTAGATTAGATGTACAATGGAAACTTGTAAGTATTACATTTTTACGTCACATGCAGTATTAAGATTGCAATATTTTTTTTTTTGATTGAGGTTATTTATTGCTAAATCAATTATTGTGTTGGCTTAATTGAATATTTTGTAGGCTGAAATTTATGCAGAAATTGGGGAAGTGATTTCTGGAAAAAAAGAAGGATTCAGGTCTAAAACCACTGTTTTTAAAAGTCTTGGTAAGTAAATATAATTATCACTTTTTCCTAAAACATAAATACTAGCAATATTGCCTGGCTCTACATAGAGGTTGATTTGATTCTCCTTTTGTGCTCATTTTTTCAAGATTTTTTCTTTCCAAAAATGCTGTAATTTTTTTAAAGTAAAAAATTATCTAGTAAACTGCAAGTTATATTGGCACCCCAATGATGAACATAGCCCTAACACAGAGGATACTACAGGCCCGCAACGGTCTAATTTTTTCAGTTTGACTCATTAGCAGATATTTTTCCAGCTCAAATCAAATCAATTTTTTCCACAGGTCTGAAGACCCCCATATATCAAATTCCAAGTCTTGAGACCAAAAATTGGCAAAGTATTTACTTTGGTAGAGATCATTTTTCAGATAGACAGACAAGGTCACTTTTATATATATTTGTATATTTAAGATAGTTGAAAATTTGAAAGAGAAGTATATGTGGCTACAGCAATGAAGTACTTCATAGACAATATACATATATTCTATCAGTGCAATATGCAATTTTACTACAAAATAAACATTTGGTTGAATGATACAGTCGGAATGGTTATATTAAGGCTTATATCATGATTCATAGGAATTCAATCAACAGTCCATTACCGATATGATTGTCTCAATTCAAGTACTCCAAAGAAAATTAAGATATCCTCTTAGTTTTTTTATTTTCATATTTTTATGTAATTTTTCATTCTCCATTTCAGGTATGGCCATTGAAGATAGTGTATCTGCTAAGCTGGTTTACAAGAAAATTTCCAATTAAAGCTTTGAAGATGAATGCTTTGAGTTTCATGATGAATGAATCAAGCAAAGAATTTCATAGTTTGCACTTTGATTTAATTTGTAATTCTCTTGTGACCCAAGATTCAATAATTCAGAGACATAAAGATCCAAGTGTCTGAAAAGGCCTCAAAAGTTATATACTGTATCTGAACTTATAATGTAAATCAAAGTATCTTCAAAATGCCTCAGTTAATTCCATATAATTTTTAGTGGCATTTTCACGATTATTACATGAACTGGCACTACTGTTTTTTTTCCAAAGATTGATTTAAGTAGATTTGGAATAAGGAAATGTTATTTTGTGGTGGTAGAATTAAAGGATTAAAAAAAAAGTTTAGTGGTACAGTCACAGGATTGAAAAAGAATTAAAGTTTAGTATTAAAGTCTAATTTTATATTAAACTCCGGGTTTTATATATTTGCAGCGTCAATTGGACAGGATTGAGAAATAAGAGCTATTTGTAATTTTCAAAATGGAATGCAATTTAAAAAAATTCTTTTTAAATTTGTTTATATTACTTCAATAATTCAGACTCTCTAAGAAAATCAAAAAGTTACAATTCTGTCAAAGAGATTGGCCTACATTTCAAATAAAGAGAAATATTTTCCCAGTCAACCAAAGGACTAGATACATTCCCACTGCAAAAAATAAAAAGAACATACGTTAAAATTTGATGCTACCTCCTTTTCTTTATAAAGGACTCTTTGCAACAAATTGATTTCATTTCAAGATTTGAAGCATTTACAGTTTGGGGTTTTATTAATTTTATTTTATTTTTCTGAGCTTAAAAATTCAGTGGAAAATTCTATCGTTATGATATTTATTTCTCATGGAACCATTTTACGAATTTGTAAAAATGATTTAAACAAAAAAAATTTAGGAATAATTCAAATAATTCATTTAACTTGAAAAATGAAGACAGCAACAATTAAAATCAATGTTAATGTTGTTGAAACAATAGTAACACTACTCAACACTAATTTTTTTTAATTGTCTTCATTTTTTTTTCAAGTTAAAATGAATTGTTGATGTTTTGTTTTTATTTGCGTTTTTCTTCTAAGCAAAACAATTTTTTCTTTCACAACTAATTTTAAATCATTTATTTTAATTTGATTAAGTATTGATTCTAAGAATAAGTGGGCTAGGGTTTACAATAATTCCTTTATTCTTAATCCAATTCAAATAAAGTACAACTACTGAGCTGCTTCTAGCCATTTTAAAGGAAAACCCAATTTTCGGACTCAACTTAAATAACTGTGTCCAGTAAATGAAAAAACAATTGTTAGTACATTTTTTTAAATCTCGGATGAGGTTAATTGTTGTTTTTATAATTTATTTTTTTCATGAGTAAATAAATCTTTGTTTAATTACGCATGATTCTTGGTAGGCAGGAAGAATGTCTTCAAAATTCACTTTAAAGTGAATAAAGTTTCATCACTTTGTATCATCACGTATAATGTACCTTTTTTCTCAATCTAAAGAAAAAATAACTTGAGGAAAATGGAAAATCAATATGCCATAAAAATTATTTTTTGAGATTAAAAGATTTGACGATTTTTTTTTATCGGCTTCTTTTGATTTTAATTATTATGTAGTTAAATGATTTTAAACATAAGCTCTTGATAAAAATAACGGGGTTCTCAGAATTTTATAAACCCAACTTTGATCCAAATTCATTTGTGAATAAAGTGCTAAAATAATTTTCATTACAATTGGAACATTCACTCTCTGATTTTTCATTCAGATCTTTTTTCTTCTTTCAATTCGCTTGGCTTTCGCAATGACATTTTATTTGAAGAAATTTGTAGAGAAATAAACACATTTGAAAAACATCATAAACTTCAAAGTTTAATGAAAAAATAAGTAAAAAGACCCAGGATCTCTATTAATAAAGTAAAATAAGTTATGTGATAAATTAATGTAGGGGAGAAAATATTGTAATCTAATTATAAATTGGCTTGCCCGAAATCCATCCATCTGGAGTCACAAAAACATCATCATCAACAACTCTATTTAGTTAGAAACCTCACTTTATTGTAGATCTTTATCTGATTAAGATTATTTTCACGATTTCCGGGGAAAAGTTTCAAAAAAAAAATGTCTGTCTGTTTTAAAACGACTATTTTGTTTTATAATTAAAAAAACAACAACATGTAGATAGGAGACAGTAGGTATTTCTTTTTAAAATTTAAAAATAGAGTGCAATTGAATGAAATCTTTTCCTTTATAATTTGGTTTACCGACTTATCATCACCCGACCAATCATCACGCTCTACTCATCACGAGTCTTATCATCACGTGGGTTTTTCATCACGTCGACAAA
>JAYKTE010259526.1:0-11766 GCA_036873565.1 Xipholeptos notoides | reverse complement strand
ATTAGTGATGCAAGACCGTCGGATAACTGTGAGGATGATATCTGAAGCTGTTGGTATTAGTATTGGCACAGTGGTAACAGTTCTGACCAAAGATCTGAATCTGCACAAAGTCATTACTTATTGAACATAAGCTAGTGACTACCTGGATGGCCGACAAATGAATGAAAGGGGTACAACACCCACCCTATAGCCCTGAACTAGACCCATATGACTTCTTCCTGTTTTCACACATGAAAGACCGCCTCAAAGGAGATGAGAGAGGCATTGGAAAATTACCTGAAGGGACTACCGAAGAAGGAATTTGAGGAGGTCTTCCAGGATTGGAAGAGACACATGAAGTGTGTAGATGAAGAAGACCATTATTTTTAAGTGGGACAAAGTTTTGTAAGCTTATGAAAATAATTCTCTCCTGACATTTTTTCATTACTTATTGAACATTCCTTGTATGATATATTTATATATATATATATATATACTGTATATATAAATCAAAATATAACGTTATGATGAAATGGATGATCTTGCATAACTTATAACATAGTCCTGGACAGCTGTGTCGATCTTATTTGATCTCATCAGTGACAGGAAATGTTGATTTCAGAGTTGTGACAGGAATGTGAGTGACAATGTGAGCTCCTGGTGCAAAAATGGACCACCTCATTCATAGCTGGCACAAAGGCATTGAGAATGGTGGTGACTATTTAGAAAAAAAATCTATTCTGGAGTACAAAAGGTTAATCATTTTAATGGCACCACTACCATCTTCATAGGTCTTCAAATTTTAAAAATTAACTTTAAAAAAGAGGTGGCATTACTTTTGGAACAACCAAAGAGAGCTATCTGTCCGTCAAATCCAAAGATACTTTTTTGGAGTAGGGTTGTGTAGACCTGTGTGAACTTATATTGAGATGAATTATAACAATGTTTTAATTCTAATTCTTTTTCATCCGAAAACTATTTAGAATTTCTTCAACATTTAATTCCAGAACTATACATTGTAAAAAAAAGAAAAAATTTGATTTGTACAACTATTTTTCGGACTGCTGTCCTAATCATTGTTATGGTTTCGGCCAGTGAACTCTTCAGCCGTCTTAAGGTGATCAAATTTGAAGATAGCTAGAGAGTTCATTGGCTGAAACGTTTTTAAGATAACTATAACAAGGATGAGGACAGCAGTCCAAAAAATAGTTGTACAAATTATCAAGCCTCATCTCAAGTGTTGTGAAGATAACAATAACAAGAATGGAGACAGCAGTCCGAAGAATAGTTGAACAAATTATCAAGCCTCATCTCAAGTGTTGTGAAGATAACAATAACAAGGATGTGGACAGCAGTCCAAAAAATAGTTGTACAAATTATCAAGTCTCATCCGAAGGATTCCGAAAAACAAAAAAATTTGATCATTAAATTTTATAATTCTAACAATCAATTACTGAATGCTTTAAATAGAAAAAAAATCTCAATTCAAAAAAAAAATCTTGGTTTTTAAAAAGGAAAAAAAAATTAATTGGAATGTAGTAGAGTGTAATTATTGATAGTTGAGAAGGCACAAAAAACCAAAAAACAAAAACAAGTCAAGAGAAAAGAATGGAATTTGATAGAAGCAAAGAACAAAGCCATTTCAGTTGCACGAGTCAAGTAGCAGAAAACACGATTAAAAAAACGTGACATTTCATTCATTCATTGTTGCCACATAGACAGATTGAAAGAAGAATGAAGGAAGAAGCTGTTATCTCCTCCCATACTTTTTCTCAGCCAATCTTTCAACATTGATGAGAAGAAAAAAAATATTGTTTGTTTGCGTTTTACGGCATATCAACCTTTTTAGGTGATTTAATGCCGAGAAGTTAATTTTGGTAAACATTATTTTTTGTCCAAACTTAGTTTTTTGAATAACACAATATGCACTATTTAACCCATAGCTGGAGGGAATGTGTGGATTCGTATCTTTCCCATTAGTCAAAATATGAACGTAAATGGAACGACTGGGATTCGAACTTGCGCACTATGATTCTGAAGCCCAACTGCCTATCCCTTAGGCCAAATCGACTTCCCTTTCATGGGATAAAGAATGCAAAGTTAAATATTCAGTCATCATTGATTAGTGAAAGATCTGATATTTTTGATGTTCAGAATAAATGATTTTTTTTCATAATTCTATGAAAAGAAAAAGAAATCTGTTCTACGCATGTTTGTGATTAATAGGGCAGGGCAGGCCAAGAACTCCTACTGCCATAAACCCAAGAATTCCATTCGACCAACTGGCTGTTATTGATTATTTGCTCCGAATTCACATGACTTACTTTCTACAGATTTCTAGCTGAATATTTCAGAGTTGATAGTTCACAAAGAATTATTAATGATTAGGGCTGTGACAATATTCTTTTATCAAAGAATATTCTTGTTACAGCACTATTTGTTATTTGACTATTTTGCAATTTTAAAATTTATTTATAATTCTGTAGTTATTACTAATAACTATAGAATTTTAAAAAATGGTAAAATAGCAAAAAAATCAAGTCTATGGCAAGAATATTCTTTAATAAAAGAATATTATCACAACCCTACTAATAACTACAGAATGAAAAAAAATGGTAAAATCACAAAATAGTCAAGTCTATGGCAAGAATATTTAATAAAAGCATATTGTTAAAGCCCTATTAATGATCAAATCAAAATTTATTGTATTTTTTCTGCTTTGTTTAGAAATCTCTACACTTCTTATTCCAATAATCTTGGAAGATGTTATTAATCATCACAGAAATTGTATGTAGGGCTGTGCTGTGACAATATGCTTTTATCAAAGATATATTCTTGTTGTTACTTGGCTATTTTGTGATTTTAGCATTTCTTTTAATTCTGTAGTTATTAGTAGGGCTGTGACAATATGCTTTTATTAAAGAATATTCTTGTAACAACCCTGGTTGTGATAAGAATAATCTTTAATAAAAGCAGATTGTCATCGCTTTGATTGTAAGAATAAATATTGTTCTGAATCTATTTATAAATTTCATTGATTCTTGGTTTTTCTTTTGGCTTATGTTAAAAATATCAACATAATGTTTGTTTTGTTTTAATTAGGATGGATAAGAAATTCAAATAAGCAGGGTGTTTTTTGTTTTCTGTATTTTTGGGATTTTTTTTAATATCAGAAATGTGGTGGTTTTTTAAAAGTAAATATTATGAAAATTTTAACTTAAAAACAAAATTATGATTTGTGGTTTAAAGGAAGAAAATAATGTTTTTTAATTTTTTTCTTAAATAGTGTATATTGTGTTATTAAAAATATCAGTGTGGACAAAAACTAACGTTTACCAAAAATGATTGTTCTCAGCATTAAATGACATAAAATAGTTGATATTGCATTTTGTGTAATTAAAAAAATAAGGTTTACCAAAAATGATTGTTCTTGGCATTAAATGAACGGTATTTTGTTTCAAAAATTGTGTGTGTGTGTGTGTGACAGCATACTAAATTTTGGAGGTTGAGCCGGCTCAACCATTGAACCCAGACACGAGTTCATTGGCGAGTTTCCTGGGAATATGAAATTCACAAGTGGTCTCCAGCCGCATCCCAATTAAGGGAAAAACCTTGATTTTATTTCAGAGTTTTCCTTCTCCCAGATGCCCGTCTTCCTGGGTATTTCCACATCCTGGTGCAAGATACAGTATCTAAATACTGACCAGGCTCAACGTTGCTTAACTTCAGTGATCTGATGGGAACTGGTGTCTCCAACACGACTTGATCATGTTCCAAAAATTCAACCATGATTGCCTCTTTGGACCTGTCATGCAGCAGATAGTCTCTATGGTTCCACGTGAGCATTGTCAGAAGATAGGTGTTTCAATCCTACCCAAAGGCAGTACTTAAAGGAAATAGATTTCCAAGACAACATTCCTACCCAATCATGGCTATTGGTCGAGCACCAAACAAAGTTACGCACAGGGCCAGTTTTACGGGCTCATCATACTCTAGGGCTTTTGTAAATAGTGATGCCCTTCACCTAGAGAAGTTGCACACATGGAGTTGACAGGCCTTTCATCTACCCAGGTTTTTGGAATCAATGTTATCCTTCTTACACCTAGATAAGTTATAAGTTTTCTGTTCACAGTCTGAATCAAAACTGGCACTGATATTTCTTTTTGGTCTGTCAAAATAATACCTTCAATTTTTAAAAAGAATTTTAAAAACTTTCTGTTTGAAAATCTAGAAATTAACAAAATTTTAAATAACCAAAAACATCAGAGTGCAGTGGCAGTGCCCTAAAAGTACAAAGGGTAGTGAGGAGAGCACTAGTGCAGTTTTGATTCTGACCATGAACAGAAAATCTGAAGAACGCCAAAGGATAAACTGGCCGAAACATAGTGAATTTAACAAATACAAAGATGTGGACCATAGTCCTAATAATAAATATACAAATTATCATGCCTCATCCCAAGGATTCTGAAAAACAATTTTTGAGTTTTTCTTATTTTTGTTTCTTTGTTTTTCTTTAATTCAATTTATTTAATGTCATCCCCCACCCCAAAATTTAATTAAGGGTACATTAACCTCAACATTACATGAGCCTGGGAGCCACTTCTTCTTTCTAACACAAAGCACGTCTTTCTTAGTTTTCCAGTCTTCTTCTTTAAATAAAAATAACTGTTTACTGTTATTGTTGTTACAAACAACTTGTTAGTTGGTAATACCAAAAATGGTGTAAAAGTTAAAGCAAGAGTTTTAAACAAAATAAATTGTTTCAATGTCTAATTTAAACATTTGGTAAAGGTAAAGTTTAAGCGTCAAATCATCCTAGTAGAAGAAAATCAATTTCTTATAGATTTTGGAGTGCTGAACAAGAATCTGCTAACCGTTTTCGGGGCAATAATCCATTCCTCCCTTCTAGCCCTAACCATACTTGATTTGTTACAAAAATTGACCCCAACCCAACTCTAACTCTAATTCCAACCCTAAATACCACGAGGTGTTAGGATTTTATAGAGCATGTGAGTTATCTTACTTTGTAATGTGAAGCTCAAACTTTACTAATACCGAATTGTCCGTGAGAGGATAAACAAGTCACATACACAAAAACAAGTCACATACACAAAAACACACCTTACACCGACCGGACAACGAACAAGGATAGACACTTTCACACTCGGCATTTGATTTTCTTTTATCTAAATTTAGTTTTTAAAAATAAATCTTTAATCAGTTTTAGACAACTAACTGAGTGTGTGTGCTGCTGTGCCTCTCTCCTGTATGTCTTCTTGTGCACCCACTGCACCAACCACTACTGACTACACCAACCAACACCACCTAGAGTTGACGCTCGCTCGTTCCCCTTCGAACCCTTCCTTCTCCTTCCCGGCAGTGAAATTTTCTATCATGGAAACTATTTCGAAATTAATTATTTATTTATTTATTTATTTTTGGTCATGACTTCACTCAAACCTGTTTACAAGCTGCTATTTTTGATAAATTCGTAAAGTAATAGTTTCTAATATCAGAAAGTTTTGTTGGGGCTTGTAAGGGTGACCGGCCGACAACACACACACACAACAACCACAAAAGTGTCGTCACTACCACATAGTGCACAAACAACTCACTCACACCACACACACCACCAGGCAGGGGTTGTGTCGTCGTGTGTACATACCGACAACATCAACCGCTAAAATCGAAATCTATTGACACTGGCTGCTTCTTCATAAATCAAACAAATAACCCCCTTTTTCTTGAATGAAAACTATAAACTTAACAACGGCAATCATAACCAACCAGAACCAGCCCACATAACAGTATTTAGTAAAGTTTGAGCATCATATTACGAAGAAAGATAACTCACATGCTCTATGAAACCCTAAAGGCAGATCAACAACCCGTCGTATTTAGGGTTGGGCTTGATTTTTGTAACAAATAATCATTAAGTTGGGGGGTTAGGGAAAGAGGGTGGGGGAATGGAGCCCCGAAAACGGTTAGCAGATTCTTGTTCAGCACACCAAAATCTACAAGAAAAATAGATTTTCATCTACTAATATGATTTGACGCTTAAACTTTACCATTACCCCCACCCAGTGCACCCACACAACAACAGACAGACACAGCAAGCTAGCAAGCACTCTATCAGTAGTGGAAGGAGTGGAGAGTGAGTGGACATATACACTGGACAAAACATCTAAACTAAAACTGGGAAGATACGATCTGGTCGTGTTCGTGTTGTGTTAGGTGTCAAAAACTCTGGCCCGCGAGCCAATTTCAAATTATTCGAGCCGGCCCGGCCGGCCGCTGATATTATATCTAATATTCCATTAATATGCTTTAACAAACCCAATATTTCACGCTTACACTTTTAAGATCTATAAGCCTTGCTTGTTCAATATTTATTGTTAAATCAAAACTCGTTTGGGTCCATATAACTCCATAACTCTTTGAACCCTGAGTTAGCAAAATTATTAACTAGCCAACAAGAGAGCCGTTAAGATGACCGTGAAGGGCCGAAATATCGGCAGGTGTGTCATATTTTTCACTGTCGTCTGGGCCGATATATCGGCCCTTCAGGTCTCAAAGGGTTAAGAGATTCATTTGCTCAAGTTGCTCAAACCTTGGCCCGCGGCTTTATTCAATTTCAAATTTTGGCCCACTGACTGTATTCGAGTTTACCACCCCTCTTCCCTACCTTGTGTAAACAGTAAACATTGATGACTAAATTAACAAAAGAGGGTGTTACCATCAACAGTGACCATTCTAGCTGGTGGTTAAATGTGAAAGTGTGTGCACAAAACACAACACAACAGAGAGTTTGCAGCAGCAGTAACAAAAGCACAAAAGAAAGCAAATAGCCAATATTATACAGGTTGTCAAGAAGGAAGTGTCTAGTGTCAAGAGAGAAAGCAAGGAAGAAGGCCTTTAACTGGTTCTTCTTCTTGCTACTGTTTCTTTTCGTCGTCTTTCAATTTTAAGACCATTTAATGCTTTTAATTTAACAATTTTCACGCAGAAACGAGGGGTGTGTTGGAAAATAAAGAAAAGTTGGTTTTGTTTTGATTCCGAAAGATAAATAAAAAATGAGAAAAAATAAGTTAAAATTATAAGTTGTTTTGCAGGCGGCAAGACTCCACTCCAGCAGCAGAAATTAAAAATACTTCGATATCTTAAATATATATATGTAAATGCATGGCATAAGAAATAATAATTAACTGGTGGTGAAAAGAATAGAAATTATATTTTTATATTGATTCTAAAATTAATAAGAAATATTCGGTTATAAAAGTCTGCTTGTTGTTGTTGGCTTTTAAAAAATGCGATATTAATTTAATGAAAATAAAATACAGGGCTTCTATCAATTTAAAAATAATGAGTTTTTGTTGAAAACTTTTACAAACGATAGTTACTATATCGTAAATTAAAATTAACTACTATTCTAATATAATTCAAAATTACTATGCGTTTTATCAATTCATGTTTAAATCAGGATTTAAAAATAACAGAAACAAGATAAACTGAAAGTGATGATAATAGGAAAAATATAAACGAATGTTTGTGTTAGTTTAAATTCAATGGAAATATAAACTCTAAAAATTGAGAAAGAATCCAGTTTTTGTTTAATAACAGTGAAATATTTAACATTTTTAAAGAAAATAAATTATATTACCTTTTGACATGAAAATATTTGTGTATGATCCATTTGCTTCATGGTGGCCAAAGGATGATTCTCTCTCTCTCTGCTGCTAGTTGTCCTCTCTGTCTTTACCTATCTATCTATCTACCTCTGTGGTGAGTTGTGAGAGTGCACTCACTCTCACTCAGAAATTGATGTAACAAATTTTATCCTAAAATCAAACTATTTTAGTAATCGATCCCTTTTTAAAAGAATTGAATAATCCAAAAATACTAGAAAAGGCAAACTTTAGAATTCATTATAAAATTAAGACCGTTAGAAAGAGACATGGTGGTGGTTGTGGTGGCCTGCCTTCTTTAAGTTAAATACGCACTAAAAATGCATTCAAAGCTTAATAAGAATAAATAATGAAAGAAGGAGGAAGAAGAGAGGGAGGAAAATTCTATTCATTTCATCATGATTCACTATTCAGCCTCTTCTTCTTCTCTTATTATTTAGTAGTCAGTGGGCGAAGCGAGCAGCAGCCTCTCCTCACAGCCACGATGTACACCGAACTACCACCACCACCACTGACTGCCAAAAATGCTAATAATAATAACAATGATAAATCTATCACTACGATCTAGATTTAATTCATCTACTGCTACTGCCATTCAGTAATAATCGTTTTTAAATACGCAGTCAGTCAGTTCTGTATGTAATAGCGGTTGTATTAAGGAAGGAAGGAGAGTGAGAGATTATTTGTATAGTTCGTTGCAGTTACTGCACGCACACACGCACGCACACCATAGACATAGCTGCTGCTTTTTTCCATTTTTTTTCTTTCATATCAACAAAAAAGTTTAGTCCTAAAAAGCCGATATATCGGCCCTGGCGACCTAGCAATAAAGACGACACGGTCGATATTTCGGCCCTTCATGATTATTAGCCAATTTGCTGAAGACGTATCGTCTTTTTCACTAGTTATCGGTTTTTTTTACATCAGGGTTCAAAGGGTTAAGAATTAAAAGGTGGAAAAAACTTAGGTATTCGAATTTATTGTAAACTTGTAGAACTTATTGTCAACACTTCATCAACGATAAAAAAAACCCCTCCCCCTCCTCCTGCTAAGGGTTGCTGCTGAATGCTGATTACTGAAAAATGCTTGAGTGCTGACTGCTCTGTGCTTTGTTAATGTGCTGCTGCCTAGTGCTGCTGCGTGATGCTTCTTTGCTTTTTGACCGTTATTTTTTTATTGATAAAAATAAACATTCTACGTTTCAAGCTAACTTTTTAAAAAAATCTTTAAGATCTATCTAAACCCCTCAAATAAATGATAAACTTAGGGAGAGAAAATATAAATAGACCGAAAATAATCATTACTGAAGAAAATTATCTTAGTCTGTGAGTATGCACCAGAGAGCACCCACCCCATTGCCACTACCCACAACAACAGCCAAGTTAAAAGTTTAGAAAGAGGTAGTGTGTGTTGTTGTGTGGGTAAGGAATGTTATTCAGTTTTTTTACGTATTTCAATAAATATTTCAAATATGCTTCTTATTCCGATATATAGGCCAAGGCGAAATAGTGCAAAATACGACAGGGCCGATATTTTGGCCGTCCATGATGGTCTGGTCGGTCCTCTCATAGATGGTGAAGGGAGGGCTCTGGTTAGTGGTTGTGGTTACTAGTGTTAGCAATTTTGCTAAGATCATGGTCCAAAAAGAGTTAACTAAAATTATTAAATTGTGTCTAGCTTTATTTGTTGGGTTTTTTTTGCCCGGCTACGCTCGGGGCTTACTTTGATGCTCCTTTTGTGCTGATTGATTCTGATCTGTGTTTTTTTGTAATTCCAAAGACATTTTTCTTTCTAAGAAAATTGCTGTAATTTTTTTCAAGCGAAAAATTCATTTATTAAACTGTGATGGTTGGTGTGATGTACTGATGTGCAAACACAATTGTATTGAATAGACACATACTACAACACCACACCCAACAACATCCCAAATAGCCAATGCAAACAAGACCCCACAGAGGGAAGGGGCTGCGTCCGTACTCTATCAGACCCGCAACAATCCAATTTTTCAAGTTTGACTCCTTAGCAGCTATTTATCTGGTTAAAAAAATCGAAAAATACCCCCTATATCAAATTTCAAGTCTCTAGACCAAAAATTGGCAAAATACTTTGGTAAAGACCGTAAACTGTTCCTTAGACAGACAGACAGGCAGACTAACAGGCACACAAGGTATATATATATATAAAAAAATTAAAATTTTGCAATCTGTCGACGGGCCCGTTTCGGAATTTAACAGGACAGCTCTGCAAACCAGCTTTCCTCTAGCGATGATCGAAACTGCACCGTCTTGAGTGGTAGCGCTAGCCTCTATCCTCTACGCTATCTGGCTGGGTGACGACTTGTAAACCAATCCCTCGGCTTTAAAGGGCTCTAACTTTTTCGTAGGACGAGGGAGTGAGCTTTGCTAATGCTACTATTCACCGGCGGGAAATGTAAACAAATCATCGTAAAGTGCTCAATCCAAGATGGAGAGCGAAATTAGAATTTTGCAATCTGTCGACGGGCCCGTTTCGGAATTTAATTCCTCATCAGGACAGCTCTGCAAACCAGATTCAACACAACACAAATTTCAACACAACTCAATCTAATTCAAAATTCAAATTCAAACTCTTCTAAACAGCCGCTCATTTCTTCTCACACCTCACTCTACCCATACGGTAACTAAAGATAACCCTTCAAAATTCGAATTTATATTCATACAACCCTAAAAATACCCGAGTATTCATTTCAATCCCTAACAATCATAAATGTTATTTATTCTTATCTCTGTTGCCGATAATATCTATCTATCTATCTCAATATATATAACGCATAACGAGGCGTTGACCATGCAACTTATAAAATTTTAGGTAAGAACAAAAATAAACTGCTGGTACTATATGTATTCGATAAGTGCCGAACATTTTTATATTTTTTCATTTCACACACTTGCAAAAAGATAATCAAAAACAAATAATACCAATATAAAGATTTAATCATGGAAAGTATAATATTGTCCGAAAAGTCAACATAATTACTCTAAAAAAGATTTTACAAAGAAAAGTATGAAATTGCTAGGATAAAATTTATTCCTTTCTATAAATAAATAAATAAAAATAAGAGGCATTACTATTGGAAAGACTACCATGATATTGATTTATGGCTCCTTTTCTTAATCTCTATTAGTGGTTTTAAAGTCTAGTGGTTTATTCAATTAGAAAAATTATAACTCTGGAAAATTTTCGGCAACCGGGAATTGTCAGGTACCTCTTACAGATAGAAGAAAAATATCGATCAAGCATTCTGTTTAAAGTGCTAATAATTAATTTAGAAGAATATTTTATTAATTTGAACGCGTTTTAATTCGTTTTCTTTGACATATTGACATTTGAAAAATAAATCCATAACTCTAAAGACATTTTGTTACAGAATGTATTAATTCAGGATTATCATTCCAAATTAATCAATAATAATAAAAAAAAAACAAATTTAAATAAAAATGAATTATGAATCAGTCAAGCAAATGGCCTAAGTTAAAGCCGACTAAAACCTAGTGTTATCTTTTGAAAAGTCGATTTTCTGAGGAAACCAAGGCAACAATATTGTTGTGACATTAAATTAAGCGCTGAATTTAGACAAGTGAAATCATATTACACGAGTTCAAATTCAAGTCTGCATCATGACATTAACTTTCTTTTTCCTCGGCTAGATTAGTCACATTAACCCGAGACAGTTTTCTTTTCTAGGTGTAAGGGTAAAAGTATTAAAAAAAACCCAGGTAGATGAGACCCATAAACTCAATGCGATTTACTCATCTAGGTAAAAGCCAAAACGTACTCCAAAAAATCCAGGAATATAATGAGCACGTAAAACTGGCCATGCAACCAATTTGGTTTGGTGCTCGACGTAGTATGTATCATATTACAAAATAGGAAGTAGAAATTTAGTTTTTGATTCGTCCAATACACCTTTGCAAAAAATGTATATGCAGATTCTAAATCCTACGTTTAGGTCAAATATTTTATGCATTAAGTGTTTCGTGGTAAAATCAATACAAGAAGGACCTAAAGCTTGAGACTGAAATTTGACTATTTGGACCAATGCCAATTCACGTAGCTTATGATA
>JAYKTE010259415.1:0-11767 GCA_036873565.1 Xipholeptos notoides | reverse complement strand
AGTAAATACAATAAAAAATATATACATAAATATTCTCTCATATCCCCTTTATTCACTGATAACATAACAAGTCTTTACAATTCTAAGAGAAAATTGCTATCAATAATGTTCTAATTAATTAGCCTCATAAGCCAGTCTATGAATAATTGTACTTAATGTAAAACAGTGTAAACACACATTAGCATAAAGACTTATTCAGAAATGCAATTCAATTTCTTTTTATAGGTGCAGCTGCCAAAGTGGTGTTTGCCCTTGTATACATTGTTCTTTATAGTGTTGATAAAAATACTAATATTAATCTTACTGTTTAAGCCATAGAAAGAAGTGTTTTGCTTTTGGTGGTTTGTTTGTGTCTTATGGCATATCAACCTTTTTAGGTTGTTTAATGCTGAGAACATTCATTTTTTGATAAACATTCTATTGTCCACTCGTAGTTTTCTTAATAGCACAATATGCACTATTAAACCATATCTGAATGGAATGAAAGGATTTATACCTTTCCCAAGAGTATTAGTCAAATGTGAACATAAATGGAACAAGTGGGATTCAAACGTGCACATTAAGATTCTGAAGTCCGGCTCCTATCTACTGCCCCAAGTTGACCTTCCTGCAGGAGTGGATTAAGTATAAAAGAAATGCAAAGGCCATTGTATAATTCAACCAATATAAAAACTGACCAATACCATAGATAGTCAGTGGCATAGCAAAAGGTGGGGTAAGAGGGGTGGTCCACCCTATGTGACAGCAAATGAGGGGTGACACAATGTCATACCAACTAAAGTTTTCAGCCAGACTAAGGTGTAAAAATAGTCTAAAAATAGAAATTATTCATCATATATTATTATGGAATTACATAGGGCCATGAAGAAAAATCTAGTTTTATAAGGTTTTGTCTAGGTATTTCCTAATTTGACATAATAGTCCAGAATAATTTTTCTTTGAACTAGATATATTAAATCCTTAAACAAATATAAATACAACTATTAGAGTCCAGAATATTTTTTTTATTTCAACTTGATAGATAAATCCTTAAACAATATATAATTAAAAGCTATGTTTGTATAAATCATGTTTCTGTCAGAGCAAATTTTAGGTAATAGTTGTTACCAATTTTTGACTAAGTTGATTTAATATTTTCTTTAGAACCTTTTTTTTATCCATTTACTTATTTATTTTCAAACCGCAGAACCAGGTTGAGTTTCCCAATCGTTAAACATTAGTCACATGTGAATGAACACAGCTCTTTGAAATTTTCAAATAAGAGATATTGCTTTTGAAGTGAACTCTTTTTGATATCTATGAAGTGAGATTATCTGAAATGATTGCCCGGGAATCATGGGAATTGAATGCTGCCTTGTGCTATCGAGGGCTTACTTAAAAAACGTTTTGAACTGAATAAGTTATTAATACAACTTTGCATATTCCATTCACAAAAGAATGGTGTGGCATATATTAGACAGCCAACCAATAGATTTTTCTCTTCTCTTTTTCTTTTCAGTGCAGAAATATTCTCTAAAATTATTATCATTTAATTCTTTATTCAAATTTGTTTTGAATCTTGATCTTTTTTCTATTTATCTGTGTCACATGAGATATCTTAAAAAAAGTTCATTTACTTGAAAATTAATGGAAAGAATTTGAATTTCATAAACAATCATTAGTGAAGACAATATCATTAATGATGTTAATTTTAATATCAAAGATTATTCAAAACTGTTGATTCGTTTTCTTCTCACGATTTAATTCAAGTTTATTGAAAAGTAAATTCAAATATATTCATAACACTTTCTCACATTTAGACCATAATTTAAGTTGTCATTCTTTCAATTTATGAATAAATGTAATTGAAAGATATAATTTTTTAAATTACAAAACAATTTTGAATGCTTATCAATATATTTTCAAACATTAGAACAGTATTTTCACACAAAAATAAATCAAATTTAAATTTAACATTCAAATGAAAAGAGACTAGTTTCATTATGGAATAAACCTAACCTCTCCACTTACCATTCATTTGAAAAGTTAGCTTAAAAAACTTATTAATTCAAATTAGTTAATTATATATTCTGAGATTTAATTCTAAAATACTAGAATAAAGTATTAATTACAGCTTGATAAAATATCATTAATATAAAATATTTTGAGATTTTTCTACAAGCTCGTTAAGGCATTCACAGCTCAAGCCAGTATCAAACGCATACCAAATTAACATCAGTTTAACTACGGACTAATTAGTCAACCTGCTCAGTCTTTTCTTCTACTATAATTATTTTTAGAGTGCCCATTCCCTTTGGGAGAGGAGAGCCATGCTTTGCCTCTATATTAAATAAGAGCAGGAATTAAACTTCAGCTGTTTAGAGTGCTCAATCAAATTCAAGAGCATACATAAAGTATATATACTTGTAAAATATAATTTGTTATAAACATAGATAGCCTATACCACTTTCGTGTATCTATAGAACATATTAAAAGTTTTAAATTGTTTGTTCCCATTGTCTTGATGATTAGACATTCTATATACAGATATTGGTAGAGATAGATAGAAAGATAGATTGATTAATATCTGAAAGATTAAAAAATAAGCTATTTATTAATTTCTTCAAGGACTGTTTTGCTCATCTTTCATAGTTGTTTTTCACCACGTTTTGGTTAACTTATCCCCTGGCCTTTGTCAGGGGTTTAACTGCAATACCAGATAAAAACTCTGGGTCGTGTAACCATATTCCCAGCTACCACTGATTTTCATAGTTGTTATATGTCGCACCACGTTTTTGACCAACAAAACCTCTGGCCTGCATCAGACTTCATCTCAAAGTGAGAAAGAAAATAATATGGATGAGGAAATGATCCAATTAATACTTTTAGAATTCATCAACCTCATCTCAAAGTGAGAAAAAAAAATAATATGGATGAGGAAAATAGTCCAATTAATACTTTTAGAATAGCTTTGTTTTATTTTTTTTATCCTTAGTTTTAATTGGCTGACAATTATTCAAGTGTTTTATATTTTCAGATAAAAATGTATTTTTCCTGTCTTATATAAAAAATTCCATTATTGACAATTAGGACTTAATAATAACAACAAAACATCAATAAAAAATAAAAAGAATTACTTTACCCAGTATAATCACTATGTAAGCATATGAAAATACTTCATTTCAACTATATAGTCAAATTTATATTTCCCACTGTGTTAGCTATCTACTTCCTATTTCTGTAGCAGTAAAGGTTATGAAGTCTCTGTTGGGTTTTTTAAATGGAATTTTCTAGTTAAGATGATGACTTTTGAAACATTTTTTCAAAAAGATTTTTATCCTACAAAACAAAACATTTTTTTTCAGTGTGAACAATAATAAGAATACGTTTTTCCATTTTTGTTAAAAAAATTTATTCAGTGGCATTTCATTTCTTTTTTTTTTTCGGTTTTCTTTCAGGACTAGTCAAGGGGTGTGGATGGATGTTTTTTATCATATCTTAAAAGATTAGGTATTTTAGAATTTGAAAGGGAATAGAATTGAGTCTGAATGACTTCTAGGCAAATCAATTTCATAACCAAATACCCAATGTTATAGAAACACACACACATGCACACAGACATATATATATGTGTGTGAAAAATATACATAATATGAAAAACAACAATAATAACAATAACAATATATTAATGATATATTATTAATTAAAAAGCTGGCGTTCAATGTATGTATGTATGTATGTATGTATGTGTGTGTGTGTGTTTTTATAATCAAGAATGGTATTAGTATAAATAAATTTTTTAGCTAAGTATAGATTATCTTTATTCAATTTATTTGAACTTCTACTCTCATCTTCAGTTTTTTCTTGAAAATTTGTTGGCTGTTGTGCGCTTTTCCTTTCTTCAGATATTACTCCAAGTCAGGAATCTTTGTTAAACTCAGCAGTTCCCTTGGAGCTGCATTTTATCCCTTTATTTACTTTACATGGGTAGACTCTTTACAATCTATAAGCATTATCAAATACTATATCAATCTGTTTTAGGTTTCATATCTTAACTAAATGTTAACAAAAAAAAAGACATCAAAATAAAATATTCTTTATTATTATTAAATGCTACAATTAAAGTATTTAATAATTACTGATAAGCCATGCACTAATTTTCACTGGTAGTTTGAGTAGGCTTTTTTGATCTAGAGCCATGTTTTAATAAACTCTTCTTATAGAGTGATTTATTCGTCTTCTTCTCTGTGATTGGCTGAAATTGTTTCTACCCTCTTATGAAATGAAATGGCCTTATCTTTATGACTATACCCAAAACATTAAGAAAACGGCCTCATTATGACAAAAATATTCCAACAAGGATTTGTTTTGAAGTGTTTGTACTTATTTTACAGCTCTGAAATTGTAAGCAATCCTCAATGATTCTTTTTTTTTTATTAATTACTAGAAATTAACTTTTCTAAGTTTCATCATTAAAAAAGGTAAATAATATTTTTATCTTGATCTTTTAACCAGACACTTTTAAAGGTGATTTTTTTTTAGATTTCTAATATTTAATCTGATATATATTTCTTTGTTCCCAATTATTATACAAAAGAATTTTACCATATTTTTATTGAAAACTTGAATTGAATTTTCAAAAATTCATAGTTACAAAATTTAATGAAAAGCTCTGGAAGAAATTGATATTCAATTCAGGCAGAATATCCTGAAGATCTTAAGAAATGATTGCACTCAACCAAATTGTATATGTGATTTGAATTTTTTGCTTAACAAAAACTATAAGTTTTCTCTGAAAAGAAATGTAGATTTTGATTTTCAAGATACAAGCAAATTTACCTAATCATATTTTTTAGATTTATCTCCATCCAAAAGCAAAGAATAAGATTTTTAAAAGGAACCCTTTTAAAAGGTTGAATAACTCAAAATATTAATTTGGTATTTAATATAAAAAAAATAAACAAGCATTTTGTTGTTAATCTTTTAATTTATATTTCAATGCCGTTAAATAAAACCCAATACATTTGAATACATTTTACTTTGATTAATTTTTCTTAGAAAACACTTCATCTTGTTAATAACTTCATCATTTTACTTATTTTTGATTATCTGGAAATTTTGAAAAAAAAAGACTGTCCACAAATAAAAATTTTATCTCAATTCAAGATAAAACTTTTCTATAATTTGGTCGAAGAAAGGCTTCTCGATCTCTATGAACTCATAATAATGCAAATATTTCTAAATAATGATAATGTAATGAAATACTAACTTATGTGATACATATTGAAAAAATAATGCATTCATCATAATTTTTCATCTATCTAAATTATTTGAAGACTGGTTTCATGGTTCCCTAAATGTTTGAATGAAATATCCAATCATAACAATATACATGTATCTACAGTGTAATTAGACAAGCTGCTTTGACCTGTCATTATTGGTTTTATTTAAAAAAATAAAACTGCACTTCAGCAGTGTTTTCAAATGAAAATTTTTCTGAAATTCAATAATGAAATTCTTGTTCTTGTTTTGTTTGAACTAAAGGTGTGTTGTAACTTTTATGAATGCACTGTAAATATCTGCTAATGAATAGAATTATATAATAAATATAATAGAAAATTTGTCTTTAGTTTACTCTCTATTCCTGATAAAATGATAATAAAAAAGTAACTACATAAGATTTTCTTTATATCTGTAGAAATGTTTCTAGCCTTAAATTACCTTTTAGAGGCTAATCAGCCATTTAAAATAAACAAGCAATATATCTATAGGGACATAACAGTTAAAATTTTGAAAATTTTTCTGTTTATTATAAACAAATCTTATTGCTGAGAATGTTTCAAAAGATTGTTTTTAATTTGCATATCATTACGACAATAATCTTGCAAGTCATTAAGACAGGTCATTATATATTAAAACTGACCTTTCAAAACCATTAAAATATTAACTAACTACATATATCATGCATTTATTACACTAGATTCAAATCCCAATCGTTCAGTTTACATTCACATTTGGACTAAAACCTTTGGGAAAGCTATGAATCCCCACACACCCCCTCTATCGGTTAAATAGTGCATATTATGTTATTAAAAAACTATATGTGGACAAAGATTTTATCAAAAATTATTGTACTTGGCATTAAATGACCTAAAAAGGTTGATATGCCATAAAAACCAACCTAACAGCCAAACAAACATGCATTTAGAAATTATAGTTCAATTATAGATTCTTGTAGCTATTTTGATCAAAATTTAATCAACCTAAAAGAAATATTTTCATAAATAATGAAAAAAATACTGATTCGAAATTACAGTATCAATATATTTCTTCAGTAATATATTTGAAAATGTGGATGCAAACAGTGATCTAGATTTTTTAACTTGCAAATATCAAGTTGTCATTGTGATAACGTAAATCTTCCAAGAAATAGCTCCCAATCAAAGAATTTTCCGAAGTGTTGTGATCTTTAACAACATTTTTCTCAGAGTAAATGTCAGATTAAGAAGTGTTATAGTTAAAGGATCAAAGATAACATATATTGGTTTGCCTTGATCAAGATTTTTCATCCTGAAATCAATGTATTTATCTCTTCTGTAATGACATGCTTGCTAATTAGCAGGTTGTATTTATTTCTCTAAATCAAGACTAACCCCATTCTTACTCAAAGGTTTTTCAGATGATTTTTGACATTCTAGATTCTTGATTGGCAAACAGAGTTTAATCCCCACTTGATGAGTTGAGTCTCTTCTTGGTTGGATAAATCTGGTTTAAATTGAAATTTTCATTATTCCTTCACTTTTTCCCCAGGTAAGATATCAGGGTAGATAGAAGCATTTAAACAAATAAAATTTGGGTTTAGTCCATTTTAACGGTGGAATGATTCTGTATCAGATTAGCGCTTCTTCATTAACTAATTGTTTAAAGTAAAAAAAGGACTTGTTAAATATTATATTTTCTAAAAATATTTGAATCCATTTTGTATTGATATTTTATTTGTAAAAAAGGTATTTTCTTTAACAAAGTAGTTACAAATTTTAAAGGAAAGCTAACAATTTTTAACTTTTCTAAGCTTTAAACATTTTTTATTCTTTTTTAAACAGGAAAACATATTTATGAATTAATAAAAGGAATGAATACAAAAATTAATAAATTTATTTTTCTATCAATTAGCTGAATAGGCATTGACAAAATGTCCCATTCCCATAAAATCCATGCATATCGGTTTGTTGATTAAAACAGTGACTACAGTAAAAACTTAGATAATTTACTATTGCTCTTAACATCTAATAATTTCAGACTCTTTGTTAGTAGATCTAAGCAGTGTGTAGAACTTCTGGAAACTATATAAACATTTTTCAGTTTTTATCGAATCCTATCATGTACGAAGAGAATAATAGACTTCATACTTCTACTGATCTCGGAAGTAGAATATGCTGAATTGATTTTTGGTTGTTTTTCTCTTAGTTGTTCATATCTAAATCTCTTTTAGTATGAAGCCCCTTTAATTCTTGCCAACAAAGAATTGTTTCTGAGAAAATGGTGAAAAACTGAAGTGCCTAGAACTAGAAACCTTTCAAGATCTACATAAAGATGAGGGAATCCTCAAAGTTTCCTTTTGCTCTTTTGTTTCTCTCCATGTATCCATAGAAGCTCAAATTTTATTCTCACTGGAATGTTACGATACTCAGCACGAATGGGTTTGTACAGTTTCTAATTCTATGAAATCTTTGTTCATAATCATAAATTTTGCCTGATTTCAAACTAACTGTGGAATAAATCCTTGTCAAGATGTGAGTTCAGTGAAATCTTCCTCACCTCAAATAAAATGTCTATATCACGAATGTATGACAAATTAAGCTTAAGCCAAGGCTTTTGTTTCAGCATATTCTGATTTAATGGCAGAGAAAATGCATTAATATGTTATTGGGTTGTCCCAAAAGTTTGTGAACACTTGAAAAATATTAAAATTTTAAATACTTGTCAAGTAATAACAGAAACAACAAAAATTATCCCTCATAATAAAGACAATCATTTTCAAAGATTTTCTGCCATCGATCTGCAAGCTTTCAGATTTTTCAGCCGGCTTTGAATCAATGAATTTTTTTTGACATGCTTGCTGGCAAGAGTTTACAAACTTTTGGGACAACCTAATATCATTAAAATTCTTTCTCTAGTGCTATGTATTGAGTAATAAATGAAGAAAATAGCAACACTATCCAAATCTCATTTGCTATTGTTGTTGTGCAGATTTACAGAAATTCAATAATAATAATAATAACTTTTTTTTATGGCATCAGTCCATCTTGAGAGATGATGGAAAGTGTCATCAAACCATGTATGGTCATCAGATGGCCTACACAGAGATTCATTTATAGTGGTGAAGGCTTGTGTAGCACCATCCACACTTCTTGGAACTGCCGATAACACAAAGTCGGTGCAAGTGATTGTCACAAACTACATGAACAACAGACCTCAAGTTTTGCTTCAGAGTTTTCCTTCTCCTAAATGTCTGTCTTACCAAAGACTAAGGTTGGATCCACCCATTGGTTTAACCATGCCCCCAGACACTAACCTGGGTATTTCCACATCCCGGTGCAATATACAGTACCTGGTATTCAAAAATGGTCACCCATCTAAGTACTGACCAGTCTCAACGTAACATAACTTTGGTGATCTGATGGGAACTAGTGTCTCCAAAGCGACTTGACAACTATATACAATTATAATACAAATAATAGAGACACTGATAATAATTATATTAGTAATAATTCTATGAGTGTATATACAAAATTTGAAAAATAATAATCACGATTATAAAATTAATAATATAAACACTTATAATTTACACTAGTAGTAATTGTTGTTGTTGAGCAGATATACAGAAATTGTATAATCATAATTATAATATGAACTAGCAGTAATTTTAACATTCTTAAATTTAAACAAATTCTGAGAAAATTCGACACAACTCATTGTTTTGTTTTTCTGAATAATTTTTATATAAATTATAAAGGAACAGATGCCATATTTTTTAATTTAAAAAAATCTATAATTAAAAAAACTTACTGCTTTCTCTCAACATGACTCCTTTTTTTAATTATAAAATAAAATAGCCAATCTGTAAACTGTTTTGAAAATTTGTGGAAAGGATAATGATTTTTAATAATTAAAGAATTACTTTAAAGAGAGGTAAGGTTGTTGCTTTTGATAGAAGCATGACACAAAAGAACAAACGACTAAACACACATGCTATCCTATTAATATATAAATCATAACATCAATGATATAAACATACAGATATCTTGTAGTGCTTTCACTATGAAAGAACATTTTCCTTGCAGCTGAATTTATTCTGAAACGATGACTAAAATTGATAAACTGGTTGAGGAAGGCCATTATAATTTTTCCATCTTAGTAACTTCAAAAGCTGATATTTTGGGAATAAAAAAGGTTCTGCGTTTTGTTGGTTAGTGTTTTGTTCTAATAGATTCAGGTCACTGAATGTACGATCTCTTATCGCATAAAATATTGGTTGAAAAGAAATTCAACAAATAAAAATCTCGCCATGAAATTTGAAGCTGAGAATAGTGTTCAGATTTGACAAGTCGTGTCCTTCTTTGTCTCAATACCAACTAATCAAGTGAATTTGATTAAACAGCGTGTTAAAGAAACATTGTGATTCTTGGACAAGTGCTATTGACTTTCAAACCAACAAGAAAAGTTCACCTTTTGTTTGTTCATGAGATAAATCCATTTGATGAGCTTCAGTGATTTGTTTCATTATCCACTCATGCAAATAATTTCTTCTCAGGACTTTGTCTTATTTATAACCAGATGGTTTTAAAGAGAGAGATATTTAGGAAAGTATTGCACTTCTATAATATCATTATTTATTACAGTCTCGTTTCTTCTATTGCATCATTTTATGCTTAACTATTTATCCTCAAATAACTTGAAATATGATAAAAAAAACAATAATTTAGCAGAGATTTTAAAACTTGGAGGAATACTTTTGGTTAAAAGTTTAAAAAAGCAAATATGTTTGCGTTTCCTTGCATTTTTAATTTATTAAGTGAATGCAAAGAACAAGAACTGAATTGAATAATTACTATTTCTGTAGTTTTTTGCATAATTTTTGCATAATAAGTAATTAAAAAATTTCATAGTTGAAAATTTGGAGAACTAAAAGTACTATTACTTACCCTGTCGGAAAACATTGATCCATCCCTTAATTGCAGTATGTGTTTAAGATTAAGATGTAATATTTATTGATTTTTACTTGTTTTCAATTGTAACACACTAGGGATCAGAGTAGAATGTTCTTGAAGGATAGAAGACGCGAGGATGGGGTTCAAAAGTTATTTTATGTTCAACGCCAAAGGTTGAATTAAAGTGTGTATTAAGATCTTACCTGAGGGGTTGATCTCATCATCCTTGCTGCCTTCTCTGCATTCCAGGGATTCCACGGTCTTCCTATTTTCTTTTCTTATTATTGTTATTCTAATCTTTTTTTTATCTATTAACAAGATCATATTTGCTGCATTTCTAAAATTATTGCCTAGATTTGTGAAGTAATATCCAAGTCAAATAAACTTCTAAAAGTATTAATCGGACTATTTCCTCCTTCCTCATTCATATTATTTTCTTTCTCACAATGTTTCCACCAAATCACCCTTCGTCCTTCCACATATTGTTTTTAGATCTATCATCTTTATCTATCTTTCTTTTTTTTAAAGAAATGTGTAATGATAAAAACAAAAACCAATCTTCTATTTAAAGAGAGAAATAAAACCAACACAAAAGATAGATAAAGAAGATAGATCTAAAAACAATATGAGCCAATTTAGGACACCTGAGGAAGGCTGAAGGGGGATTCAGTCGAAACGTTATGAGAAAGAAAATAATATGGACGAGGAAAATGATTAATACTTTTAGAATTCATAATACCTCATCTCAAGGATTTCAAAAAATAATTTCAAATAAATTTATTTAAAACAGGTAAAATGATTTGTATTGCTCCCATAGATTTGATTTTAGCAACCCAATTCAGGTTAAGTTATTTACTGCTTTATGTCTTGAGGCATTTTTATAAGATGCGTACATTATTTTTGATAAATTTTATGGAGAACTTTTTTATAAGAGCACTGATAATGAATCTTTTGTTTGACTTATTAGCTGATCAAAGAATTTTGGGAATGGTGCCAATTATCTGTGTAGACATTGTGTTGGATATTGTCAGAAAGACATGATGTTTCCATTCTTTGGCTGAGATGTTTCCGGTTGAAGTTGCCCTAAGGATTTAGAAATAACAGAGAAATTTCATTAATAATGCAGTTTGGCTATTTTGTGGGATTTATTTTACCCTCTAGCAGTACCAATGACTGTTTGTTAGAGAATTTTAACATGGGCCATTGCGATTGAATTAGTTGTATTCAACAATATCAGGACATGCTTAAGTATTTATTATATCAAGATTTTTTTTCTTACTATCATTGTAGTGATTGTCATACATTGTAAAAAGAAAATATATATCCACCATGCTCATCAGAAAATCTTCATGTATATAAATTCACACTTCTATACTACAGAGTATTTATTTTATTAGTTTTTTTAGTCAATTAATAGGTGAGTTTTAATGTAAACATAATAATTGGTATCTTTTCAAGATATTTCTTATAAAGCTCCTATATATGTAGACAAAGTTATTCCAATTTCTACTGGTTTGATCTAAATTATTTAAATATTTTTGTACTTTTAACTTGTTATTTATTACTTTATAAGAATT
>JAYKTE010259305.1:0-11767 GCA_036873565.1 Xipholeptos notoides | reverse complement strand
TTGACTATTTTGAGATTTTACCATTTCTTTTAATTCTGTAGTTATTAGTAGGGCTGTGACAATATTCTTTTATTAAACAATATTCTTATCAAATCCCCACTCATTGACTATTTTGTGATGTTACCATTTCTTTTGATTCTGTAGTTATTACTAATAACTAGAGAATTAAAATGGTAAAATCACAAAATAGTCAAGCAAGAACAAGTTTATTCTTTAATAAAAGCATATTGTAACAGAACTACTAATAACTATAGAATTAAAAGAAATATTAAAATCACAAAATAATCAAGTCTATGGCAAGAATATTATTTAATAAAAGCATATTGCCACAATAAGTACAAAATTAAAAGAAATGGTAAAATCACAAAACAGTCAAGTAACGACAAGAATATTCTTTGATAAAAGCATATTGTCACAGCCCTACTAATAACTACAGAATTTAAAGAAATGGTAAAACACAAAAGAGGCAAGTAACATCAAGAATATTCTTTATTAAAGGCATATTGTCTTAGCCCTAGTTATTACACTACGTTTCGGCCAACTAGTCCTTTGGCCTTCGTCAGGTGGTGAATTCTTAAATAAGTATAACTTATATGCTTTGTCACTGGAAAAAAAAATTTATATGGCCTCTAAAAGTTGTGGGTGTAATTGAAAAAAAGAAATCTGAATAAAATCTTAAGAAAATTTTTCCCTAACTTTTTTAAAAAAGCATTTGGTTACCTTAATTTATTTTTTTATTCCTAATCTACAAATTGGATGCTGAAATTTTAGCTAGCTCTGTTCGAAAATCTTATCAATTATAATTCAGCTCTTTATTTACTGCAACAATATTCACTGCCATCATTGATGGTTTTATTAAACATTGTGTTATTATTAAATTCTGTGTTTAGGGAAAATAGTATGATGTTCAAGGGATTTTTGTAGCGTATTAGTTTGCTCATCATTTTTTTCCAGGTCACAGAATGAAAAACTAGACTAATGTAGACCTTTGGGCCCACAGTCTATTATGACAGTTTTGGAATATTAAAATGGTAAATTTAGATCATTTTCTTTTTCAATTCAGTTGGCTGGTTTTGTTTTATGGCATATCAATCTTCTGGGTCAATTTTGAAAAACATTATTTTTCTATAATCCAGTTCTTACATTTACACTATTTACAAAACTTAAATCATGGTTGAAAGAAATAAGAGAATTGGTGTATTTTCTAGAATATAAGTGAGTGGGATTTTAAGTTACATATTACAGTTCTAAATATGGGCAGTGAGGTTGGAGCAGTGGGAAAAAGCCTGGTGTTTGGATATGTATTACACAAGTTTAAATCCCAGTCAAAGCCATTGCATTCACTTTCAACTGTCTCGGGTAGATGAGGCCCGTTAACTCAGGAGACTAACCCATCTAGGCAAAGGGCAACACTGATTGTTCATTTTTTAAATTTAATCTTTACGTCAAATCTTATCACAATTTATTCAAACATTTATAGTTTAGGAACAAGATAATTAGTATTGACAATATCATTTTGTGTAATTTACACTGGTTCCGCTAGTCTATATATTAATAGGATAGCATGTATGTTTGTTGATTCTTATGTGTGTCACACTTATATTGAAGGCAATGACCTTACCTCCCTTTAACTTTATCTCTTCAACTTCTGAAAATCATTAAAAACAATCGCTTCCCCAAAATTTTCAAAATGGTTTACCGTTTCAAATTGGCTATTTTATTTTAGAATTAAAAAAAAAATATATATATATATATTAGATATTAAATATATATAACTATCTAACTCTAATATATACTAGAAGTATTGCCCTGATTTGCTCGGGCGCCTAGGACTTGCCACTAAGGTAATTATAGAAGCCTATTGTATCTATACTAAAATCATTTCTACTGCTTTATCATAATAAAATCATTTCTAATACTTTTTTATACTAAATTCATATACAATTTTTTTAAATAACTACTGTGGTTCATTTTCTGGAGAGTTACAGGTTGTAGGGTTTTATACAACCATAACGACCTGATTTTTTATATTATAATAGATACATTTGTATATTTACTATTGTGGTTTCATTTTCTAAAAAGTTACAGGATGTAGTGTCTCATACAACCATGACAACCTGATTTTTATATGATAATAGATGACTATATCAAACTATGAATATATAAAGTTGCATTACAGTGTGGGATGCCAGCATAGGGACCCCCACACAGGGATACCCCATTTTCTATTTATGTCCAAAGGTGTACCCCCCACCCCCAAAGAGAGAGCTCCTCCATAGATATTTGTAAGGAATATTATTTGAAAATTGAAAAGTCTCTGAAATTAATTGCAAGAGAAACTAAACTCATAAATATTGGATTGGCACCAAAAGATTGGCTTTAACTTTCAAAGCTGGAACTTTGAAAAACCATAACTAATGTTTTATTCACAAGAAAAGAAGAAGAATTTTTCAAAATTATTGTCATTTCTGGCAGATTTGAATTACAAAATAGAAACAACTGTATTTTGCTTTGTTTGTTTCTTTATTTGTTTGCTTGTTTGTTTCATTATTTGTTTGTTTGCTTGTTTGTTTCATTATTTGTTTGTTTGCTTGTTTGTTTCTTTATTTGTTTGTTTGCTTGTTTGTTTCTTTATTTGTTTGTTTGTTCGTTTGTTTGTTTCATTATTTGTTTGTTTGCTTGTTTCATTATTTGTTTGTTTGCTTGTTTGTTTCATTATTTGTTTGTTTGTTTGTTTCTTTATTTGTTTGTTTCTTTGTTTCATTATTTGTTTGTTTGCTTGTTTGTTTCATTATTTGTTTGTTTGTTTGTTTCATTATTTGTTTGTTTGTTTCATTGTTTGCTTGCTTGTTTGTTTGCTTTTGTTTTGCAGATTATTGAGAATTATATTTCTTTATTTTTTTTCTTTTATTGGTTTGAAATACATCTTTATTTTCTCTCTCTCTCTCCCCTTCTATATATATCTCTCCTTCTCGCTTTCCTTTTCTCTCTCTCTCTCCCATTCTATATCTCTCCCCCCTTCTATATCTCTCCTTCTCTCTCTCTCTCCCCCCTTATCTCTCTCTGTTTTTTTGTCGTCTTTTTCCCAATGTTTTTACCCTCTTCGTTCCCTTCCTTCCTTTCTCCCTCCCCCTCCCTCCCTTCCTTCTTTCCTTTCTTTTCTATTTAACTTGTTTAGATTTTTTTTAAATCTTATTTGTTGTTTATTTAGTTTCTTTAACTCTTTTAAAGTGAAGTCTTCCTTCCTATGAATTGTTATTTGCATTCTACTCATTCATAATTAGGATTGAAAAGTGGTTAAATGCATGGATTTTGGAATTGAAATGCACAAGTTCAAATCCTAATCAAGCCATCATAATCATTTTCAGTTCCTATGAGCAGAGTGGGCCTCATTAACTCTGTGGAATGATATTCTGTGCCACATCATCAGTTAATGTCAAGTGAGACAATAAGCAGTCGACAAAGTTCATTGGCACGTTGAACAACTTGACAAAATATTAGGTTGGCAACTAAGTTCTTGCCATTTTGTTTGAATCTATTACTATTAGTTTTTATTTCAAGAGAGAAAGAGATATTTTAAGACAGAAAGAGGGTGTGAGGTAGAGTGTATGCGAGAGCAACAGAGTGAGAAAAAAAGGAAAGGTGTGTGTGTAATACATAATTATAGAGAGTGTGCGTAAGCATGTGTTTTTCAGAAAAAAGAGAGGGAAAGAGAGAGAGAGTGGGGAGTATGAATTTTAACAAAATGGCAAGAACTTAGTTCTTTTTATCATGAACTTTACGAAACTGCACAAAAAAAGCACAACCAAGGGGCTGCATGTGTAATCTGCCAAACTACAATAGTTGTTATGAACAAATATAACATTAAACAGCATTATACATTATACAACACATGCAAAAATATATGATGCTGTGTGAGGTCAAAACAGCATCAATTATCCCATTAATTATTAATTCAGTCAAAATCTTATGGTTTTATACATTTTTAATAGTGACTGGCACTCAGTGATTGTTCAAATGATTGAAAATGGCCCTCCAGTGAAAAAGGTTGCATTCGAAGCTGAATGTAATTTGTTTTGTTAAGTTAATCTTTATTTATTTTAAGTGAATAAATACTTGCTACAAACAAATATTTTACTGTCAATCATTTTGCCTCACCTAAAGCTTCATCTAGATTCAAATAAATTTCATATGCACATTTTTAGTTTACATTCTTAATATAAACTACTACTTCTTTGTTAGTAATATATTTTTATAATGTTACCTGAGTGTTGGGTTAGTGGATAAGGGATAATGCAACTATACCACTTCAACTTTAAAATGATAATAATCAACTTCAAAATGGACTTATTTTCAAGTAAAAGAATTTTCATAGTAAAAAAAAATTTCCAATGCATTTTCAAAGTAAAAAATCCTTTCCAATGCATTTTCATAGTAAAAAATCCTTTCCAATGCATTTTCATAGTAAAAAATCCTTTCCAATGCATTTTCATAGCAAAAATAATTTCCAGTGCATTTTTATAATAAAAATCATTTGCAATGCATTTTTATAGCAAAAATCATTTCCAATGCATTTGTTATATATTAAATCATTCCCAATGCATTTTCATAGCAAAAAAATAATTTCCAATGCATTTTCATTATAAAAATCATTTCCAATGCATTTTTATAGCAAAAATCATTTCCAATGCATTTTTATAGCAAAAATCATTTTCAATGGAACCTGAAAAGGAGCAAAAGTATATGTGGAAATGTTATAAAATCTTAGATACTCAAAAAACGTATAACAAATAAACAATTCACCAACTGCATTTTTATCTTCAAGTCAATTGAAATTTCTACTAAAACATTAAGGTTAACATATTTCCTTTTTTTATTTCTATTTTTCTGGTTCTTTCTGTTTCTTTTTTTTTCCTGATAAAACCAAGAATTGCGTTGAATTTTGCCTAAAAAAGATCAAATGTCAAGAGACTGGCTTTTATTATCTTTCCATAAATTCCAAGACAAATGCTCCATGACATTCTGCAGACATTTTTAGTTTTATACTATTAAAACTTCTTGTTTTTTTGTTCCTGCATAACTGTCACTTGTGCATGAGACAACTACTTCATGTCCATGCTAGATTTTTCCTTAAGTGCTTATTCATTGTTTGCAGTTTTTAAAATTTATTTTTGTCGTATCTTTCTTGTGTGTATAATATTTTTGTTTTGGTCTGTAATGACAAAATATCACATAGAAAGTAAAGTAGTAAATCACTTAAGAAGACCCGATATCTTAAAAATTCAGAGTTTGATATGAAGCATTAAAATGAAAAGAAGTTTTTTGTTTGTAGTAAAATGACTAATACAGCCTTGAACCTGATGAAAAAATATCAATAGGATAGATAGATAGGTAAACAGGTAGATAGATAAATAGACAGGTAGATAGATAGATAGATAAGTAGATAGATAGATAGATAAGCAGGTAGATAGATAGATAGATAGATAGATAAGTAGGTAGATAAGCAGGTAGATAGATAGATATACAGGCAGGCAGGCAGATAGATAGATAGATAGATAGATAGATAGATAGATAGATAGGTAGACAGACATATAGTAGAAAGATAGATAGGTAGAAAGATAGACAGGTAGAAAGGTAGACAGGTAGAAAGATATATAGAGTAGCAAAAGTACCCATTTGCTGCTTTGGTGTCTTTATATCTTCATAATCTTAAATTGAATTCACCATGATGAATGTAATTTACACTTTCTGACAAACAGTAAATCAAATGTAAATGTATGGATAAAGATATTTTCATAAGCAGCAAAGTTGTAGGAGTGGTAAAATCTTGGACTCGGGAATCATATGAGGGAAGTTCAAATCCCAGCTAAAACCATTGCAATCACTTTCAATATGATTCCAGAGTCTTATCTTGCTTATGAAAGGGTTGTGTACTTAGAAACCATGATAACTTCTAAAATCTTTTCTTTTTTTTTTCCAAAGCAGACAACCTTGAGTGAATAGCACTTCAATTCCTCTGTCAGATTCTTCAACTCAGCCATTAGACCACATTTGGCTAGCAAGCCAAAATGTCCTGCCATCTCCAAGATCAATTCCTTCTTTTTATTTTTTTAGGGAAATTCCATTGGGGATCTTCCACAAACCACTTTTACTTTTTGGAACCTGTCACAATTTGAACCCTAACTCTACAGCTAAAAGGATTTCATTGCATCACTCAAATTTGGGGGAGGAAACTATTTTAGGGGTCAGTTTTATTTAAAAAAAAAAAATGATTATCTTTATTTTATTTCTCAAAATCCTTGAGATGAGGTATGATTAATTCTAAAAGTAATCAGGTTATTCTTCTCATCCATATTATTTTCTTTCTCACTTTGAGATGAAGTATGATGAATTCTAAAAGTATTAATCACACTATTCTCCTCATCCATAATCTCTGTATTATAGTAATAGAGAGAATGTTATGGATGAGAAGAATAGTCCAATTAGTACTTTATCTTCATTTCGTTTGATGCTTTTTCCTTTATCCTTTGTTTTTACATAAATAGAATTATTTTTATAATAAAATTTAATATTCATTATCTTAAGTTTTTACTAATTGAAGAGCTCATTTGCAAAAACAGATAAATGCCATCTCAAGTCAAAATTAAACGGACTATGAGATAAAATGAAAAGAAAAAAAGAGAAAAAAGAAAATGAAGAAAAAAGGTAAGAAAAAGAAAAAGAGAAAAAGAGAAAAAGGAAAAAGAAGAAAAGAAAAAGAACAAAAAGATAAAAAGAAGAAAAAAAGAAAAAGAAAAAGAAAAAGAAAAAATGAAAGAAAAAGAAGAAAAGAAGAAAAGTCAAGTGTTCTGTTGATTTGGGATTTAACAGAATTTTTATTTTTGTTCAATATTAGAATCGAATATTTGAATTGACATAGAAATTGACTTTTTGTTTCTGATAAGAAAATAAGAATTCACATTTGAGACTGATCCTCCTCAGTGCCTTCCTACATTTCAACAAGAATTACACCTTTATTCAAATGATCTTGAAATATATACATTTTGTTGAAATCATGTTGAAATATATGTACAAGAAAAAAACAGAAATTCAAAATGTTTAAACATGTCTTTTTACAGCTATTAATGTATTTTGTGATTTAAAGTTGATTAATACTAAACACATTTTTATTTGTTTGTTTTACAAAATATCAAACTTTTAAAGTTATCTAATGCCAAGAATAATCATTTTTGCTTTGGTTTTGTCTTTTTATGGCATATCAACTTGTTTAGGTTATTTAATGCCAAGCACAATAATTTTTGGTAAACGTTATTTTTTGTCCACATTCAGTTTTCTAATGACACAATATGCTCTATTTAACCCATAGCTGGAGGGAATGTGGGGATTCATACCTTTCCCAAGGGTATTTTTCTGAATATGAATACAAACGGAATGACTGGGATTTGAAATCAAGTACTACAATTCTGAAGTTCGAATGCCAATCCACTGGGCCAAATTGACTTCCCCACATTTTTATTTAAGTTGAAACCTAATATTAGCTTGTCCCAAAAGTTTGAGGGAGTGTGTCAAGAATTCTTTGATTTAAAGTGAGCTGAATGGTACTTTCACCAGATCTGAAAACTTGCAGGTCGATGGCAGAAATGTCTTGGAAAATGTTTGAGGAATATTAACTTGTCCCAAAAGTTCAAGGGAGTGGTCAAGAATTCTTTGATTTGAAGCTGGCTAAATGACCTAAAAAGGTTGATATGTGGTAAAAAAAACAAAAAAAAACTATTTTTTTAACACTCTCACATATTTAAATACAGCAATATATAAAATGCTTTTCCAAAAATATTTCGAAAATTATTAGACATCCTTCATAAACATCCTTCATAAACTTATAAAAAAAAAAGCCAGCTATTTTTTAGACTGCTGTCCTCATCCTTGTTCTGGCTGTCTTTACAATGTTTCAGTTGATGAACCCTTTGGCCATCTTCAGGTGAAATTGGGAACCTTCTTGTCATAATCAAGAGTGAAAGAATTTTCAACTTAACCTAAACGTTGTGAAGACAGCAATAACAAGGATGAGGACAGCAGTATGAAAAATAGTTGTACAAATTATCAAGCCTCATCCCAAGGATTGTGATGGTAACAATGGCAAGGATGAGGACAACAGTCCGAGAAATAGTTGTACAAATTATCAAGCGTCATCCCAAGGATTGTGAAGGTAACAATGATAAGAATGAGGACAGCAGTCTAAAAAATAGTTGTACAAATTCTGAAGCCTAATCATAAGGATTTTGAAGGTAACAATCATAAGGATGAGGATAGCAGTCCAAAAAATGGTTGTACAAATTATCAAACCTCATCCCAAGGATTGTAAAGGAAACAATGATAAGGATGAGAACAGCAGTCCAAGAAATAGTTGTACAAATTATCAAGCCTCATCCCAAGGATTGTGAAGATAACAATAACAAAGATGAGGACAGCATTTTGAAAAATAATTGTAAAAATTATCATGCCTCATACCAAGGATTGTGATAAGGATGAGGACAGCAGTCCAAAAAATAGTTGTACAAATTATCAAACTTATTCCCAAGGATTGTGAAGGTAGCAATGCAAAGGATGATGACAGCAGTCTGAAAAATAGTCGTACACATAATCAAGCCTCATCCCAAGGATTCCAAAAAACAAAAACAGAAAAAGCCTAGAATTTTTGTAAATGTTGTATGAAGAACACAAAATAGTTTCCCTGATTCTGAGCACCTTTAACAGAACCCCAGTCCCTTGAGTGGCTCTGTGCCAACCCACACAGCACATTGATATCACATAGGCCTTAGTGCCAGTGCATCCATCCACTACAACATAATCGTGAACCATAATTGGATAGAAAATATTTGCTTGAAGCCCTTTTGAAATATGTAAATTGCTTTAAACAGAATTAAATTATGGATGTGAAAATTTTTTAACAAAATTAAAGCATTGCCTTTATACAGAGAAAGCCTTTTAAAAGAAGCCCTAACGGGATATATTTTTAGAAAAATATATATTAAAAAAAATGAATAAAAAAAAATTGTAAAGAAATTTTTATCTACTGGAATTTATTTTAGGTAAATATCAAACATAACATCATTATATCACAGGTAGCATCATAATATCACAGTTAAATATCACAGGTAACATCATAATATCACAGGTAACATCATAATATCACAGGTAGATATCATAGGTAACATCATAATATCACAAGTAAATATCATAGGTAACATCATAATATCACAGGTAGATATCATAGGTAACATCATAATATCACAGGTAGATATCATAGGTAACATCATAATATCACAAGTAAATATCACAGGTAACATCATAATATCACAGGTAGATATCATAGGTAACATAATATCACAGGTAACATCATAGTAAATTTTGATTTCTTTAACCGTGATGTATTCTTTAAAGTAATTATCGGTTCCTTAATATAAAAGGTAAGTGTTCCAAAAAGTAAAACCTCACCAAAGTATACAATACAATTCTTGTTTGAAAATTAATTTTAATTAACAACAGAAAAAACTAATTGATCATCATACCTTTACACAGTTAGCCCTTTCACACATCTGCCCTAACTGTGGGAGAGGCTTTCTTGCAAATATTGGCCTTATCAGCCATAAATGAAAACAATAAGCCAAGCGACTGGTGCAGAAAGACAGAGCTACCAAGTGCAACAGTTTAGCTCTTCACATTTCTGCCTCACCTGTGGGAGAGGCTTTCTTGCAATTATTGGCCTTATCAGCCATAAACGAAAACACTGAGCCAAGTAATATAAATGTCAGTGGTCATCCCCTTCGCACTTCTACCACACCTATGGGAGAGGCTTTCTTGCAAATATTGCCCTTATCAGCCATAAACGAAAACACTAGGCCAAGTGATATAGATGTCAGTGGTCATCCTTGAAATCGAGGGATGAACATTCAGATTCACACAGTGAACAAATGAATAGATACCAAACCAAACTAAACTAAACCAAACATAACAAAAATATAGTGCAGAACCAAACAAACCAACAAACATTGCCACACTGGCATTGAATGACCTTGTAGTGGTTGATATACTGTAAAACCCAAAGAGTCAACCAATCAGAGATGTTCTTTGTCTAAAATATATTTTTCTCATTATATTATCTAAATTTGTGCCAGTTTTGTCTAGGGATGTTTTTTAATGTTTTATTTCTTTTTTTTTTTAATTTTTTATTGATTGAAATGGTTTTCCTGGTAAAGTTACTGGTCAGGTTGTTCTTGAGGTCACTTAGCTGTCATTGAGCGGTCTCAATCTAGTAAGGAGAAGAAATATAAAAGAGACCTACTGATATTTGGAACAGTTTTTATTTCTATTCTCCAGAGCCAACAAGTTCGCTTGAGCGACAGTCTGTGCCGACAAAATGACAGCCCTTCATCTTTTATCAATTTCTTTTGCAGTTCCTTTGGTCCCAGGGCAAAATTCAATATCCCTTAAAAATGGTGATACCCACTTTGAAATCATCGGATAAAACAGGATAATCCCTTAAGCCAGTGAGTCTGAAGTATGGCTGTGACGATATGCTTTTATTAAAGAATATTCTTGTTGTGATTTTACTATTTATTTTAATTCTCTAGTTATTAGTAGGGCTGTGACAATATGCTTCTATTAAAGAATATTCTTGTTGTTACTTGACTATTTTGTGATTTTATCATTTCTTTTAATTCTCTAGTTATTTGCAGGGCTGTGACAATATGCTTCTATTAAAGAATATTCTTGTTGTTACTTGCTTTACTTTGATGGTCTGGTCGGAAACGTTGTCCCCAACGTGATTCGACCCATCTTAGTACTGACCAGGTTCGACGTTGCTTAACTTCGGTGATCTGGAGAGAAACCGTTGTCCCCAACGTGATTTGACTGTGTTATAATGGCCGCGGTATTATACACGCACGAAGAGACACAAGGAATATATTGACATTCGTGCCTCCAGAAAAACAGAACGGAGACAGACAATAAGGTAATTTTTAATAAGACTTTGCCTAACGATATTAGTGTTGTTATTGATGTGGCTGTTGTTATTGCCTTCGGCCAACCAACCAAAAACAGCAGGATCAATATCTTAGGACCAAAACAAGTTATCATCTCAGCCTTCTTCTTTTAAATCCCAATGTCAAATAACCGAGCGAATGGTTTTATTTTCGTGTGGTTCCATTTGCGAAGCGGACAACAGTTCTTTGTATTGTTGACTGTAATGTCAACTTACAGGAACCTTACACACACAGTAAAGCAGGCATGTCAAACAGGCGGCCCGCGGGCCACATGAGGCCCATTGCGAGCATACTTGCGGCCCGCCTATCCACTCGAACAAATTGACTTCCCCTGAGATTCGAAGTCATGTACTACTATTCCAGAGTCCGACTTCCTATCCACTAGGCCAAATCGACTTCCCCTGGGATTTGAACTCACGTACTACGATTCTGAAATCGGACTGCCTATCCACTCGACCAAATTGACTTCCCCTGGGATTCGAAGTCGCATACTACGATTCCGGGGTCCGACTGCCTATCCACTGGGCCAAATCGACTTCCCCTGGGATTCGAAGTCACGTAGTACGCTTCTGAAGTCTGACTGCCTATCCACTAGGCCAAATCGACTTCCCCTGGGATTCGAAATCGCATATTACGATTCTGAAGTCTGACTGCCTATCCACTGGGCCAAATCGACTTCCCCTGGGATTCGAAGTCACGTAGTACGCTTCTGAAGTCTGACTGCC
>JAYKTE010259194.1:0-11768 GCA_036873565.1 Xipholeptos notoides | reverse complement strand
ACAATACAATGTACGCATATGTCAAAATTTATCTAGATATCCACATAATTTATAAAGTATTATAAAACTTTATATTTTCTTTTTTGTAAAAAAAAATGTTAGAAACAATGCATAACACTTACAATATTTTAGGGTGCATTTAAAAAAGGACGAATAATAGAATGTTGTTGGAGTAAATTTATCTTGATATCTTTTCAAGCGTTAGGGTGCGTCTCAGAATCCAAATGAAGGTTTGTTGTAAACCGAATTTATTTCTTCTGACAGTTAAAGAGAAAAAAAATTAGCAATGCACATAAATGATTCTGATTTTTGCCTTTTTTTTTTGTTCTTGCATAACAATCGATTGTATTTCAGACATTAGTTGGGGTCTCTGATGTGTGGATTTTGAAAGCTTGTAAAAATAAATAAAATATGAGATAATCACCCAGACATTTATTCTGTGAAATCATTTTGATCAGTCTACCAATTCGGTGGGCAGTGAAATGATAATTCTGTTGCATTTAGATCTTAACAAAAATGAATTATCTTACAAAATGTTTTAGTTAATACTAGATAGCAGGATTTTACTTGCGACAATCAATGGTCTTTAACTTAATAAAACTGTTTTCCATACAAAAGATTCTACTTATGTATATACGAGTGTAATTTCATTTATTTTCCCCACACGAATGGGTTTGAGGGGGATTGCTAATTACATTATTATAATGATGGAAATTATGCATTCGTCGCCTGAAGGTTTCATCTCTCTATTACAGACATTGACGGTGTGAGACTCTAAGTAAGCAACCCCTGTCATTGACGTGCGTTAGAATCAGGAAAGGGTCATTTAATTCTTGCTTGCAGAAAAAAATTAACTAATCAACATCCACCGGCACATATTGGACTTTTAGGAAGCAGATATCAACACAGTTAGTTGATGTTTTCGTTTATTGTGTAAGAGATGAGTAACTAAACGCGCCACAGACGCTAACATAGACCACCTTGTTCTACGCCGAGAAAAAGGCATTTAGAATGTTGATGACTCAGTAAAAAAATAAACTATGGTGCACAAAAGATAGTTTGTTTGATCCCATCACCCATGTCTTTGTGGCGCTTAAAATTTTTGAGTTAAAAGTTAAGAATCCTCGGGTGCTTTATTGCATAATTTATGCATAATTATATGAAGAATCATCCATGACCATGATAGTTTTTTGGCTAATCAGCTATATTTTTTATTTTAAAAAAATGAACAATATTGTGGATTTTCCAAGATCGATGGGGAACATCCAAGCAATTATGATAGTAATGAAGCATTCGAAATGAACAGCTCATACAATTAATTTATTTCTTCTATTGATTAAGTAAAACAAAAAAAAAGAATCAAATGTAAAAATGTTGATTTTTGTTACGAACTGAAATTACATAAACGTCAAAATGTTTTGTTACTGTTACAAATCAAAATAGTATATATGAATATGAATATATATTTAAATGAATTCACCGTATCTATTTATGAATTAATATCAATGAATTATTTGGGAATTTGCATATAGGCCTATTTCATTCTTATTAGAAATCATCAGTGCAACTCATCCAATTTGGACACATGTGCTCAATGATCGCAGAAGACGTCTTTATCCATAAGCCTACAAACGCATCTATAATTCATTGTATTAATTCTAGGTAGTCAAAGCTGTTAGGCATCGTCGTATTAACTTTATTTACATTATCTAAATTATTTGTCGGAATTTAAATTCCATTTAAATATATACACATTGTCCATACTGTAGTTTCGTAAATCTTTCCTTGATCTTTTACTCCGGGTAACATCTTGAAATCGAATTTTTTAAATACAAATGTTTTTATAACTAGTCCGTCAATATAACAAAGAAAACACAGTGATATTACATAAACAGCTTACGAAAAAATCCCAAAATACCTACCTGCATAATAATTTAGTTCACACAGTATATATGGCGGACAATTTTTTTGTTTATGCGTATTCATTCAATAAAACAATAGATACACCTTGTCCATAAAATTAATCTTATTTTTATTAGGAAAGATATTCATCTCGTAATATCCCCAAAGTCTTTCTAATGACTACTAACAAAACAAAGATAATTGTTTAAAACAATTTCTCTTGAAATTAAACAATCGAAAGTTCATTATACCATTAAACACAATACACCAATAAACGATTTCAATTTTCATAAAATGCTGTGTTTGTTTACTATATAAGACGTTGCCATTGTTATTATGAACCTCTCCTCATTCCTCTCGTCTTTTGAATGTATTTTGTAGGTAATTCAATTTACCCCGATATAACAATCCCCATTGTTAAAACTTTTAGTAGAATTATATCATTGACCTCTTTTCACCTTTCTATTCTCCTACCTTTTCTTTCTTTCTTTCTGTCTTTCTTCTCTTCAAGCCAGGAGGATATTTTTGGTTGCTATTCTTATAACAACTTATTTGTTTCTCTCAATTGGAACATACACAACTAAACATACCTACAATCACCAAAATGCGTACACGATAAATAGATACAGTATTTTTTCAATGAGCTATACTAACTTCAAACGTCAATGTGACATAAGTTTTGGAAGGATTTCGTCAAACAAGCAAGCATTTAAATCTCATTCTATAGAAATGATTCATACACAAATATATTGCTGCTTTTAAAACCAACAGCGATCTTGATTATATTAAAAGCGAACAAAGGTAAAGTAATAAAGCAAATAAAACATAATATTCAGATAACTTGTTATTTTACAGGAAAAGCAGCTTGTAGAAATTTAATTACTATATATACTTACTGAAATGTTGATAAATGTATGTCAATGTATTCAGTTTACTTTAGAGAAGACTTAAATAAATCTAAAGCCATTATCAAATACTTCGAACGTTTTACGATGAGTGAAATAATAAATATTTGTATTGTAAATAGTTGAAAGTGTAGGTGACTGCAAATCCATTTTTGTAATCTATTCGAGACATTTGAAGAGGCTGATAGACTTAAGATGAAGAACCGTATTGGTCAATATACCGTAAAACAAAACAAGACAAAACAAACAAATAAAACATAACCATATTTGCAAAAAAAAATACAGTTGAATTAAGATATAACATTTATTTTATAACAATGTCAATAGATAATGGCTTCTCCAATATCTCCCAAATTCAGAAGCCTTTATTTAATTCTAAATATTTCCTAAAAAATACTTTTGAAAATGAGAAATGCACTCTAGGATTACGATGAAATCTCTTCAAGTAAAAATCAACAGGACTACTCTGCTCCAATTGCTAGAATAATTTTTAAAAAGTAAATTAGTAAAATAACGCTGTTTCTTCCTCTTAAAAATGTTCTGATAAAATCAATGTCATTTTAAGAATACAAACAGTACTATCTTTCATTTTTCGATGGAAAATCGCTCCGAAATGCGCGGATAATTGCATTTGGTTAATCCCCTTGGAAGTAAATTCGGTGCAGTATTCATCCCATCTACTTTCTACGTCACTGTACAAAATGATCAACATTCGTTAATTGAAAATAACAATGATAACAAAATAGAAATAATAGCAATGATAATAAAGATGTTGATGAATCAGATGTTTTGACAAGATTTGTTGTCGTTCTGATAAAAATTAAAGCCATTTGTTATTTAGTCAGAAACCAAAAGTCAAGATGATTAGTGTGGTAACACTGACAAAAAAATGATAATACAATAGATTGTATGATAACTCTTTTTGCAGAAACACAGTGGTTCTATATTCAAAATTAAATCACTCGATGATAATTATATTACATCACTAGCAATAATCGCCAGGCTTGTTCTGAGGTTGCTTTGATGATCCCTCTTTGCATATTTTTTTATCTGTTTTTCATTATTTTTTTCTTTCTATAAAAACTACATTTTAAGTTTTTGAAAGCTGGAAGTATTTTAGTAAACTGTAGTTTTTGTGACACCTCAGTGACCAGCTTAGCCCCACACACAACGGATGTTACGGGTCTGAAACGAGCCACCTTATCAAGTTTGACCCCTTAGAAGCTATTTTCCAGCTAAAACCTAAATAGAATTTGTTCCACATGATTGTTTACTTCATAATTCAAATTTCAAGTCTCTATACCAAAAATTGGCAAATTATTTGACAAATACCGTTCTCCAGACAGACAATTTCATTATATATGTATATACAGTGACACGCAAAAGTATTCAAAACAAATATCTGAATTAGTAGTATACATTAATATATATATAGTTTAATAGTAAACTGGAATTGAAGGCTTGTATTTTATAGAATTCGCCTATAAGAAAGTAACTTATCCTCTTCGTCTTCTGATAAAATTTGCCGTAAAAAACTGACTATTTGTGTGCTGTCTGTCTACTGATTTTTAGTGAATAGAAGCCATAATTAGTGTTTTAAATAATTAAGATATATTTTTTGCTTTATACACTCATTCATAGAAAGAAGGAATAGTGACAAAATGAAATGATCATGTTTCCTGTTTTTATCTCGTACGCTCCATAGATATAGACATTATTTTCACTTGACGGGGTTGTGCATTTAAGTAAGGTCTCTTGATTATTTCATTTGTCATCGAATTTGCAAAGCATTTATATCACCATATGATCCACATTTGGAATAATGCGTTCAATTGTCTTTTTATTATTTGCAGATGTTCAATTGTTTTTACTTTCGAAGTAGACTCATATGTTAAGACGGTTACGAAATTAACTTCATTTTCAAGGGGCTTCATGAAGAATTGTAACCAGGCAGGAAGGGGACATTAGGTGATGAAATCAACTAGAAAAATGGATTATGGACACAGAAAATATTACAATAAACACAAAGAAAATCGCCAAAGCCATCGAAATCCATACCGTTTTTTCGTTTGCAAAAAGGCAGCTGGAATATCCTAAATATTTTAACCTTCCTAGAAACATATAACTGAATGCCCAGTCAAAAGATAAAATAGTAATTGTAATTCCAGGTTCAAAAGTATCAAAACATATATGGGTTTTTATCGGTCGGATCCGATTGCTTAACAGAGAAAATGTTCCTCAAAATATATAAAATCAGCAAATTATATTGTGCGGTTAAAAGTTAGCTTCTAAATTTATTTTCTGCACATTTTCCGTAAATGGAGGAACTCAATTGAATTACTTATTTTTTTATACCGATTTTTATTTGAAATATTATTTTAGTGATGAATTAGACATTTTATAAAATATTGCTGATTTTATAAAATATGCTGATCAGGATATCATACTTTATATATTTCTCTAAATTAAATGATTATTGCAATTACGTGTTGTTTAATCTTCAAAATATTCTTTTTGACCGTATCTATTCGAGAAGTATTCGTATGAAGTGGACCCTCGAATGAATATTTTACTTCATGGAAAGATAATCATCCTGATTTTCCATTAAACATTTAATCATATTGATAAAAAAAAAATTGAACAATATATATAAGAGAAAATATTTTCCGTATTTACAATATTACGAATTGATACAAATAAATATCTACGTAATCTTGTATGTTAGAGGGCTTGTATGTGCGTATATATGTTTAAATATCTAATTATATGCAGACTTAAAATTATACATCGATACATTTAAATCTCCATACAATCATGATTAGGATTTGATAATTACACAAACGTACACAATTGAAATATAAACACATCTATAAGACGATTACAATGTATATATAATCATATATAATTAATTCAATTTTTCTAAAATCTAACATTGGATTCTTTTTTGCGATTATAACTTGCAGAAGTAGAGGGTTCAATCTTTTTAAATGATTGTCAGTGTTAAACCCATAGCTTTTTACCCTAAAAATGTATTCAACAACTTTCGGTTGTTTTAACATTTAACTCTTTACCCATTTTATAAGAAGATTTAGCTTTTCCAAAATGCGTTTGCTACAATGTAGATTTAGATTTAGAACGTGAGTCCAACAATTTCGTTTATCACAGAGAAGCAATAAGTTCCCCTGGTAATTTGATGGATAAAATGCATTCATTATTTAAAATGATAAGATCATGTAATTACTTTTTCAGGTTAAAAGGTTAATTCAGCATTTTTTCAAACATTTTTCTAGTTGTCCTTTACTTGGCGAGGATTTGCCTGAATATTCCAGATAATAAACTTGCCATTTATTAACTAAAACAAAAAGAATAATAAATAAAGCAGCCCTCTTTTCATATATGCAACACTTTCCCCACTTCCTCTCATGATATTGTTGTTTCTTTCAATTTTTCTCTTTCTCTGCCTGTTTTCGATCATAAAACAATGTATAATAGGATGGATAGTGTTAATAAAACTGAATCTAAACTGTAATGTTTTATTTTTATTTATTTAACAATGGTTATACTAATTATAGACGTCGAAATGTTTTTATTTTTGTGAAGGCATTTCACAGTTTATGCAATAGAAAATTAACAATACATGTATTGAACAATTGGCTTTATGGCTATATGAAATTCATTCGAATCGACTTTATTTCATTTTCTATGCCGTAAATTCAACAATGATAGTTTCATTGTTTAAATTGCCGATGAAGAAAAGACAGAAATACCAACGGGCATAACCTTCAATGAGTGATAACATAATATTACAAAAGTTGGCCTCAATAGTTGTCTAATAAATAGCATAGTTTATAAACTTACAGCTATGTAGATATTGAATACGTGCAGTTTAGCTTTTAGACTCTACATTTTATAGCATATCTACAACGTACCTAGTGTTAATCCGAATACTAGTTGTTCTGTTTGTGTTTACATTTGAACTAATAACCTTGGAAAAGTGTGAATCCCCACATTCCCTCCAGCTATGTGTTATATAGGGCATAGTGTGTTATAAAAATACTACGCGTGGACAAAAAGAACTTGACTCAAATTTTTTTTTTTCAAATAAGTTTTTAGCATTAAATGACATATGCTGTAAAATTAAACAAGCAAACAAACTACGTACCTAGTTCATTTAATGCCAGAAAACTTATTTCAAATAAATCTTTTTGTTACGTTCTTGTAGTATCTAATATGAAACAGTGCGCGCATATAACAGATGTTATACTTTCAGTGAACTGAAGGGATTGCGTGATAAGTTAATCATCATGCACGCTATGATTTCATGACTTCATCAATCATCGTAAATAAACGTGTTCATAAAAACAATAAACTGAAAAGACCAGTATTCATCATTTAATCTAATTATATGATTTTTGCTAGTAATTCATTTTCTAAAATTTTGCCCATTGGCGAAAGCTACAGGTAGCTCCCATCGAGTCCGTGAAGCCGTAGCCTAAGGAATCGTGTTTAGCAGTTGAAAAAGAAAAATTATTGCAGGTCCTACCGCGCGTTGTATAATGAAAAAAAAGCGATGATTGGAAAACATGACATATATGCCTGACATTATACGACGTCAGTCATATCCTTTTCCAAACTTTCTGAAAAGAATAAATAAAATTATATTGGGTAGCATATGACCAAAAGCTTGCGTTGTGATAATTGAATTAATTGCAAAGAAATGGGACTTCAAAAACACAGAAATTAAGGAAGGAAAATATGATTTTATTCACGGCGACGATCAGCTATTTTAATTCGAACATAAAGATAAACCCCTTCTTCGTAGCTTTTCTTAGCAAACGAGGTGGTATGTGTCACTTGTTTCTCTTTCGCCTCTTGACAGTAAATTTTAAGCTTGATGACAGACTGTCAAAATTATCTGTGTTGGTCGTGTCCCTCTGACGCACTGTGATCAGCTTTTCCTTGTTTACTGACTTATTTACTATTTTGATGCCACTTATATTTACTATTAATCGAAACAATCGAAGCCTTTCTAAAATTTTGGAAGCTTTTGACCTGTTCTATGTTTATTTTCACAACACGCGTGTCTTTTAAAGGATTTGACTTGTCTTCCACGACGTAGCTTTAATTTCTTTACAGGTTTCTTTTGATTACAATTAAAGTGATCATTTAACGCCGGAGACCTCCTTTATTTTGCATACCTATACCTCTTCAAAAAAACTTTTAAAAGTCTATTAATTATTAAACATAATTTTTTTTTTCGACAAACTAGAAAAAATCATCGGTGAATAAATAAATAAATTAATATAAAATTAATGTTTTTGTTTTTTTCTTCCGTTTTCTTTTAGTTTACTCCTTTTGTAGTTGTTCTTTTGTCTTTTAAATAGCCGTTAATGTTCTGTGAGTTTCTAACCTCTATCCTATTTTTTCTACATTACTCTTCACCAGTATCGATTTTACTTTACTTCATCTATTTTATCAGTCATTTTGCTTCTCTCTATTTCTCTATCTATCAATTGCTGTTTGACGGGGGATTTTTCGCCGACGGCTAAACCAGCTTTACTGTGGTTAAAATTTTTCCCTCGAAATTATTTAACCAACTAGCTAGCATGCCTCTTTCTAGCTGATAGAGGCTTAGCAGTGAAAACATTTGAAATAATCCTGGTTGATATCAGACCTGAAAGGTGCTAGCTATCATGTGTGCACCCGAATTTATTTAGCCATTAACATATTCTTCAATAATTTTTGCAGTCACACTCCGTTTCGACGAATAATATATGTCACAAGAAGAAACGTTGTAAGAATTTAAAAAAAGTATCATGAGAAGTAAAAGTAGTACATAAGTAAGAAATTCGTATAAAAATAGAGTGGGTATGGGACAGAAAAAGAATCATAAGAAAAATGACTGTTCTTGATGATGACTGAATATGACACAAGTGTTTTAAAATGAACAAGTGTTGAAAGATGACTAATTATCAAAAACTTAGTATTACAAATTATTGGGTGTTACAATATGAATCAACTTTACAATATAATTGCGTTTTAAAAGATTAATAGGTTTTACAGAATGTATAAGTTTTATAAAATAATGAGTATTACAAAATGAATTGGTACTACAAAAAAACAAGTGTTACAAGATGAATGAATTTTATGAGATCTAAGGGTATTACTAATTGGATGGGTGTTACCATATAATTGAGTGTTACAAATTGAATAAGTATTACACTATGAATGACTGTTACACGATAAATAAATGTTATGAGGTGGATCTGTATTACAAGATAACGAGGGTTAACCGATGATTGAATTTTACAAGAATTGAATAAAGGAAAAGAATCAACAATAAAAAAAAAATGAGAAGATAAATATTCCTGTGAAAAAATCATTTTATCTTCATAAATCTAGCAAAAAAAAAAATGCATGACATGTACGAGCTTATTTGTTTTTGTGTTTTTGTTTTTACCTTATTCAAAGCACCTATGAAAGATATCTTCAAAAGAAAATATATGTAATCTTTTAGAAAGCGAGTATTGTTTGAAGAGTGTTAGGGTCCCAAGATTCTTTAACAAATGGGACGTGTCAATCGCAGAATACATGGACTCTAGTTATATATTAAATATGAATTTGTGATAAATCATTAGAAAGAAAGACGTCAAAACATCCTGCAACATTCCAAATATTCAACATAAGAAATATTTCCTTTTTGTCTTCCAAGAAACTGTTTAAATACATTCCAAGGTCCTTCGTGGCAATTTCTTCAACTTCAAAGATTGTAGAAATATCACCGACTACTTCGTCTTAAATATCACTGATTTCGTGATCAAGATATCGATCTTTGTTTCTTTATCTCATTTTCTTTCAGGTTTATTTTCCTATCGACTAATATCTGAAGATATTCTTTTTTGAACATTTTTTTATCTACTTGTGTACGATAGCTAAACAGCAGTTTCGAAATACTTGTGTGTATCAAGGAATTGTCCGGATGGTAAAAGATTTCAACTTCTACGTCGATAGATACTTGGCGTATCTGTGTCAGAAATATAGATAGGTCGTGTTTACATTTAGTATTTCTACTCAATCAGAAAAGATAAGCAACACTGAAATCGATCAGTCCAAAAACAGTTGATCACATGGGGACATCAAAAAGAATAAACTACAGGTGCAGCTAAAAAAAGAACTATAAATAAAATGAAAATATTGCTGTATTATAACCAACTGAACGACACCAAATAAATGATTCATAGATAGTATTCCTTAATGTCGTACTGTTGGATCAATAGTTCCTTTATTAAGACAAAATACTTCAGTTTGATTTTTTGTGTAGTTTTACGGCACATCAAAATTTTAGGTCATTTAATGCCGAGAACAATCATTTTGGGACAGGTTCTTTTTGTCCACACGTAGTTTTTTTAATAACACAATATGCATTATTGAACGCATACCTGTAGGGAATGTTGAAATTCATACCTTCCTCAAGGGTACTAGTCCAAATATGAACGCAAACGAAATGATTAGGATTTTAATTCACGTATTACGATTCCGAAGTCGGACTGTCTATCCACTGTCCCAAGTGGTCTTGCCCTTCACTTTGCGTACCATAACGGTCATCTTCCATAAACAATCCTTGGACGGAAGGAAGAGGAAGTGTGTTTGGTGTCTTTACTAATAAGTTCCTTATGATGAAAAAATGCAGTGAATTGTTTTTTGTTCAACGTACATTTTTTCCTGTATCTTCAAGGAACTTTCATGTAACAAGACCTTCTAGACAGGATTTCTTGTCACGGTGTTAAAGACACAAAGCTGGTGGCCCCGTCGTTTTATTCACAGTTTTACCTAATGAAAGTCCCGAATCCCCTTCAGAGTCGAGGGGTAGATGCTTCTTCTTCCTTTTTGTCTTCGCCAGGCCTTTGCCGGAACGATATATGATTGAACTCGTAGAAGAATAGTTCATGGTTGTTTATTTAATGTTTGTTTACCACTCGAGCCATTTTCTCCTACAAGTTATAAACAACGACTACCCTCACGTTATATATCATCGTATACCCACAGAGTCGGACAGCAAAACTCTGCAAATCAAGGCAGCAAACTATGTTTGAAATTTGATATATTGTATATTCGGACCTGTAGAATATTTCAATTTGGCTTTCATTCGCTGCTCACGTGTCAAAAATGATTATTCTCGGCATTAAATGACCAAAAACGTTGATGTGCCGTAAAACTAAACAAGATTAATAAACAAAGAAACCTTGCCAGCCATAAACAGTGACAGTGTTGTATCTTCCATATTGTTAAATTAGATCTCTACACAAATCTCAAGGTACATCAATTAGGCAACTATTCAAGCCAATCCAAATTCATTGGCTAAATATTTACAGTATTGGATTTCTGAACTTAGGAGCAATTAGGCTCAGTGAGTGGCTAAATCGTCGATCTGTGCAATAATAAAAAGTGAGATCGAATCCAAATCAGGTCATCATATTCGTTAATTGGGAAAGCAATGCATCGAACTATAGTATGCCACTAATTTGAAAATACTAAAAATATACATCTTGTGAGTTTTGCAAACCCTGAAAGAGAAAATCTCGCCAATCGTGGTAGATCACTGGAATGGCTTAGCAATTTGTCACAATGGTTAAAAAAATGAACCTGGGCAATGTCAAGTTTTATGCTTGACCAGAGCCGTGCTGAAAGCCCCTCTGACATCGAAATTGCTCCTTTGCTCAGCAGATTTATTATAATGAAAAACAATTATCAAAATAATTATTAGGATTAATTGGAAATTTATTATCATATATATAGGTTCAAATATTATCAATCAACTTTTCTTTATTTCTATCATTATATATATATATATATATATATATATATATATATAATATGGATAGATAGATATATAGAATTCTTCAGTATGTTGGAGGGGGTGAAATCATTTTACTTGTAGCGGGACTGCTACGCACGTGTGTG
>JAYKTE010259083.1:0-11769 GCA_036873565.1 Xipholeptos notoides | reverse complement strand
TGAGTCACTCTCTCGAGTTAACGAGCCTCATCTGCCCGATTCCAGAGAACGAGCTTTTCCCACTGCTCCAACCTCGCAATATATTAATATACGTATATATATATGTAGATGAACAATACAAGAAAGTTGACTTGTTCAATAGGCTGTACATAGATCGATATCTAATCAATAAACACGTCTTTTATGAAAAAAAAAAATGCTGAGGAGGGGGCGGTGGCCCACAGTTAGAGAAAGAGGGTTTGTCGGTGTTTTATGGCATAACAACCATCTCAAGGCATTTAATGCCGAGAACAATCTTTTTTTTTTGTAAACGTTATGGTTTTCCACATTTAGATATTTTTTTATAACACAATATACATCATTTAACCAACAGCTGAAGGGAATGTGGGTATTGCTTGTTCTTTGTGTTTTACGGCATATCAACCAGTTTTAGGCCATTTAACGGCGAGAATAATCATTTTTGGTTAACGTTAGATTTTTTGACAACACTTGTTTTTTTGCATAACACAATATGCACTATTTAACCCTATAGCTGGAGGGAATGTGGGGATTGATTCCTTTCCCAAGGGTATTATTCCGAATATATTGATATAAGTTAAGCAACGTAGAGCCTGTGTTACTTAGATGGTTGATATGCAAACAAATAAACCTTTTTAGGCTATTTAATGCCGGAAACAATCATTTTTTGTAAACATTAGTTTTTGTCTACACTTGTTTTTTTGAATAACACAACATGCACTATTTAACCCATAGCTGGAGGGAATGTGCGCATCCATGTCTTTCCCAGCCTGAATATGAACACAAACGGAAGGACTGGGATTCGAACTCGCATACTTCGATTCCGAAGTCCGACTGCCTATCCACTGGGCGAAGTCGACTTCCTCACTGAGGAAGTGGAGAAAAAATGGTTATCAATAAATAAAAATATATTCAGACAAGTTTCATTAAAAAGAATTTTAATTTTCCTTTTCAATATTTTTAATTTGATTTTTTTCTTGTTCTCTAACAAGAGATTTAGTAGCTGGGAAAATTAAAATTAAAAGGAAAATTAAAATTCTTCTTAATGAAACTTGTCTGAATAATGATGTTCTGCCTAAATATACGAAATATATATTGTAATAACAATCCACAGATACTTCTTTTCAATAAGAATTAAATCTCCAGCTGAGTGAGATAAAGAAAACAAAGAAAAAGAAAAAAAATGGATATACAAATAAATGAACAATTTGAATCCATAATCAACATAAAATATGAAAAAAATAATTGTTAATAAAAAATAATAATCAAATATAAAATAATAATTAATTAAATGAAAGATGTACAGTTGTTTGGTAATAAGAAGTAATATTATTAAAAAACATGAGATACACATATTTTGGGCTGTTCCTTAGCCTTCTGGCCAATGTGAGATGTTACTGTTTTGTTTTTATGTAACCATGCCAACAGTATTGTTTACATGGTGATGTTTTAATTTTTTTTTAGTAGTTTTTGCCTTTTTTTATTTGAGTTTTTTTAAAACTTATTTTTGAAAATTTGGCATGGTTACATAAAACAAAAGAATAACATCTCACATTTGACAAAGAGCTAAGGAATGGCCTGAAATATTATGTATACTTCATATCGAAGTGGCATCACCTCAAATATATATATATATATATGTACATATACACACACATTGAATATTTATATATATTCAGACATATTTCATTAAAAATAATTTTAATTTTCCTTTTTAATATTTCTAATTAAATTTTTTCTTGTTTTCTATCAAGAAACTTAGTTGCTGGGTCGAGTGTCTTAATATAATTTCCAAGCTTTCTTCCAAACATTTTCGGTTCTCCTTAGAAAACAAGAAAAAATTGAATTAAAAATATTAAAAAGGAAAATTAAAATTCTTTTTAATGAAATATGTCTAAATAATGATATTCTGCCTAAATAGACTAAACTTAAAGTGTGCGCACATATATATATATATATACACAGAGTCAACAATGCTGGTTACTGTCAATTCCTGACCTGTGTGTTCATAATGGTCTTATGAACACACAGGTGAGAAACTGACAGGCCTTTGTTGACTATGTCTATATTTATCTACTTCACACGCTCTATGACAAATATTAATTACTTTAACTATAAATTTAGGCAAAACTTTCACTACAGATTAATATATATTTATATAAATATATATATGTATAAACTTCTTATATATACATATTTCCATAAGATGAACCGGAAATTGTTTTCTTCCTAATTTTTATTTCCATTCTCCCTAAATACTTTGAGCCAATTCTTTAGCCATTCTCAAGGAGTTAGCCATTCAATAGATAATAAATACCAAAATACCTTAGACATATTTGGCAACAAATTAAATGTTAACTGACATTGATATTATAGTCATTACCAATAAATGACACAATTCAATGGTTCCATTTATTGAAGAAAAATAACACAGAGTTGATTATTTCAGACACAAACCCTAGGAATATATTTTTGTAACCCAGGAATATATTTTTGTATTTTATGCTCAATTATTTGCATTTAATGATTAATAAAATTCAAAAGCGTGTGTGTCATTTCCCTCAAACAAACTGAATAACATTTTTAAAGATTTTGCACAGTAGTTTTGTGTGCATGTATTATTCATATTGTTAATATCTGAGAAAAAGAAAGATGTAAAAAAAGAAAATAATAAAGAACCCCCAATCTTTTAAACAATACAAAGGCTTAACAGTGGATGAAACAGTTTTTTTTCATGAAGAAAGGAAATTAGGATTTTCATAGATAAATGCTGCTGAAGAACATTCTCTCAGTAAACACTTTTTGCAAATAAATCCTCCAGTGACATTACCACTCACCTGGAAATAAAAAAGAATATTTTTATAAGTAATATATCAATAAACATAAGTAAGTAATAGGGTAATCAATTATTTTTTATTCTAAGTTTTATTTTCGATAATTTGTTTTAACTTGAAGAGAAATTGGATTTAATAGCAATTAAAACATTTGAGAAGTCCTGGTTGAAAATTGATAGCTTGTTGATTCTTTTTTTTTTGACATACAATTAAATATTCATAAGAGTAAGAATTAATTTTTAACCAATCCATTTTGAAAAAGAGGAATATACTAATCAACCAATCATTTGGGTTATTTCATGTTACTGCTTTGAAAAGTGAATAAATTACAATCAACAAAATGTAAAAAACAAACTAGATTATAAATACTTTAAAAGTGTACATTAAAAATTGTTTTTCAAAATCATCAACATTTGGAATTATTACGATTATGAAATTTGTAAATTATATAAAATATAAAAAAAAAAATCCAACAAAGAGGAAATTTTGTTAAATTCTCAGTTTTTGTAAAATTCAATCATAATAGGCAGCTATTAAAACCAATAGCAGAAGATGATGAAAGAGGTCACAATCTTTTTTAAACTACCATAACTAAAAATAATAGAGGTTAATCCAATGGTCAAATAGATTAATAAATCAATAATCCTTCTACAAAGTAATTAGAACTCAATGGCTGAAAAGACTTCATCATGGTTAAAAAAAAACTAATGTAATTCTAATAGTATATTAAATGTGTAAGATATTGATTTAAATAGATTTTTCAATCAATGAGACAAAAGGTTAGCACAAATTTTAGCATATTATTTTATAATCATAAAAATATCTTGAAAATATTATGTAGCCCACAAAAAAAAGATTTTTTCAATGATTAAAAAAACAAAATAATTAACAAAAACTACAGCAAATATTTTTATATTTTCCACATTTTTGCAAAAAATAACTTGAAATTTGATATATGCATTATTTGGACTTAGAACACTATCTAATTGGTCAAAATTTAGAAATACAAAACACAAATCAAAATGAACACAAAAGTGAGCATCAAAGCATTCAGACCACCAAAATTTGCATATATATGATGCTACTTTTCTATATAATAGACTTTCTTGACTACCTAAGTAGCAAATCCCTGGTGTACTTCTAGTACAGAAATATTTTCTTATTGATCTCTTTCCCCCACCATAATACCCACCCTAAAAAATGAAGCATTAATTAAAAAAACAAAAACAAATTAAAAATATTTTCTAAAGCATTCTCTTCAAAATGTAAAAATTACAAAAGTATGTCTGAAAGAAGTGTTAAAAAAGAGATTTGAATCATATGGAGTGGGTATAGAAAATAAGAAAGAATTATTTTAAGAAATATTCTAAAAAGTTCCAGGAAAACTATATCAATCAGATCAATACTTTTTTTCATGGATGTAAACTATGTTAAAACACCAAAAATTTCAATGTAATAAAAACATTAGAAATATTGCTATTTTGAAAATTGACAACTATTTAAAGTTATTCTATCTAAAAATGTTTTAACAAATAATTTTTACACTTAAATAAAACTATTTTTCTTAATAAACCAAAAATGACAAATTTTAACTCAGAAATTCACCTACCAATTAAGATTAGAAAAAAAAAAGAAAAGAAAAATCCACCATGAAATAGTCATAAAGATATACCAGCATCTTCACATATACATATATAGGCAGCATTCTTTTTATCAAAACAGATTTTATTGAATAATTATAGTTTTTTATCTACATATGTTTTCATTAGTTAAGTTATTCAGACTTCCACTCTCATCTTTGTTATTATCTTCACAAAATTTTGGCTGATGTGCACTTTGGACTAAAAACCAAGAAAATATTTTTAATATTTTTTTAAAGGTTTTTAAATTGATTTTTTTGAATAATCCATAAGTAGAGAAATTTATCAATAAAAATATGCAAAAATATTAACATAAAAGTTACTGGGTTTCTCTTAATTCCATTTTAAAAACACAGATGTAAAATATTTAAACTCAAAACGTATCTATTTAGGGGAAAAAAACATAATTGGTGATACCCTTTTTTTTCACTGGCAAAACCTTATTTTCATAATTCTTATGGCTCAAAATAATTGCAGTTTATTTTCTTAGTTACAAATAAAAAAGAACCACATACCAACTGTAGTTTTTTCTTTTCCACAACAATTGGAGGTACAATTTTGTCATGTTCTTCCCGAGTTTTATTGCAGCACTCTAATTTTTCATCTTTTATAGAATCATAAAGTCTTATTTTTAGCCTTTGTTCCTGTCAAAACAAACAGAAGAAATTTAAATTCAGGAATTATGATAAATTGAAGAAGAAAATAATATAGAATGATTTAAGTCATTATAACTTGTTACATGTAATAATCTGATTAAACTGAGATATTTTTATTTAGAAAAAAACTGGGAGTATATGATAAATTATGAAAAGAAAAAAAAAACTAAAAATTATATTATTGATTTAGAACTGAGGAAGCAAATCTGGTTTAACAAAAAAACTTTCTCTAAAACATAGATGCCAAAATTAGGCTATACATCTCTTAATATGGCACAGAAACTTGAATGTCTAACAAAATAAATGCCCAAATACTTCACATCAATTGAATGCATTATTTTGCATTGAACACTAAAGGTCAAATGATGGCAGCATATGTTGACAAATCCATATTTGAGATATGTGATCTACTTGTCTAACTTAACTCAAGTTGATTGACCACCTAAACAGACTTTAGTTCAGCAAACTCAAATTATCAAGATATTTGTAAGTTAGCCGTGGAAATAAGCCTGAGTAATTTTTGATATGAGATATTGCCTTTCAAAATGTGAGACCCATTGCTACATTACTAGTTCTCTCAATTTTTACATGAAAAAACTCCAAATAAACAAAGAAAAAAAGACTTCTGAAGTTGTTTCCACTTCCACTTGCTTGTACTAAAGTTAAAAATTTAATTAGTTAAACACGAGAATGGGGGAATAATGGTATGGGGAACTTTCACTGCAGTAGGAGTTAGGGAGCTTATTAGATATGAAAATCAATGCAAAGGAATACATTCGAATATTCGAAAAAGGAGTGTTACCAAGTATCCAAAAGCTGGGAATATCCCAGAACATTATTTTTCAACATGATAATAAGCCTGCACACAATCCTAAAGTCACAAAATATGGTTTTCTGATAATTCAATTGATGTAATGATTTGGCCAAGTCAAAGCCCCGTTTTAAACCCAATCGAGAATATTTGGTCCATAACATCCCGTGCATTGGCTGGAAGAACTTTTTCAAATAATGACAAACTGTGGGAAGCTGTGCAAAGAGAATGGAATAGCCTCTCCTCTTTACAGTGTTCCACTTTGGTTGAGAGCATGTCTAACAGGAATGATCTTTTAAAGAAATCAAAAGGGAATGCGATTCCATACTAAGCATTTATTAAAGTAAATGTTTTGCTCTGTTTAAGTCCTGTTTAAGTTTCCTTGTTCAATTGTTCTTTGTTCAATTGTGCTTTTAGTGCAATAAAATGTATTAAATTTGTCTGGCCCATTTTTTTTTGCCAACGTGTGTAGAAGAACTGATAGTAGTACATTTTTGGAAATAGATAAGTAAACAAGTAAGCCCTTAATTCAAATATAAGGAAAAAAAAAACTTTTTTCAGCTATCTTAATTGCAATCAAATATGGTAATTTTGAACTTCAAAAAACTTAAAAATGGCAGATGTACTTACCCCATACCTTTCGCAGAGCGAAATTGTTTTTTCGTCCAAGTAAAGTGAGTGCTTTGCTCGTGTTAGGGCTACATATAAAAGATTTCTTTCTTCACAATTGTCTATATAAAAAAGAGGGAAAATAAAAGAAACTGATAATGCAAAACCATATAAAATTAAAAACCCCAGCATTATGAATTAAAAAGTTTCTGGTATAACCATATCCATTGAGAAATTGCAAAAATTTCAATATACAGAGATCTGAAACGGGTGCTCAGTTTCACATATAACATTCTAGAAAATCGATCTCCATATTGGAAATACTCAACGAGAACACAAAACATATCCTAAAAATTTTTCAAAATTATCCAGTGTAAGTTTTCGCATTTTATGCCATATGCTTCAATTAGATGTAATAATTTTTTTTAAAGTTCATTCCCCACAAATTTTTTACAAGTTTTAACAAAGAAAATAATAATTTTTCATTAAATTTCAATAAATATTGGAAAAAAATATCAAAAACAAAAAACAATTCCAAACCTCTACCAAACCTACAGGCATTTAACCCTTAATCTAAGGGGAATAATTTGGTTTAATGTCTGATCAACTGCTTACAATATGAGGGATCAATTTACTAGAATGTATGTGAAACTGAGCACCACCTAAAAATCTTTAAATATTGAATTTTTTGTAACTTTGGGGGAATAATCTGGTAGATTAGTGTCCAATAGATAATAATCTGCTGAAAAAATTGAAAAAGACAGAAAAAAATATAACAAGGGTGAGAATTATACCAGTTCACCCAAATTTTTATTTATCAATCACCTTAGATAATATATATTTGAGGACCTAAACCATTCATCATTTTGTTATTTTGAAACACTGGCTTCTACATAAATGATGAAGTTGAGTATTAAACTTATTTAGTACTTTGTTAGGTTAGCATTTGGGAACATAACTACTATTTGTAAAAATGTTTGAAAATGAAAAATACTAACATGATATTCAGCAGATTAAAATACCTTTTCGTTGTTAGTTGCAAGAAAGAAAAGTGCTACAGCATGCAGAGTATCATCAAATTGAATTCCATCAAAAATCAATACAGTCAGTTCCTTATAATAAGATTATAGACAAGTTAAAATAAGATATACATAGCAAATTCATTTTAGATCTAGATTCATAACCATCAACTGAAGTTCAGAAAGAAAAAAAAAAAGATAGTTTACTAATAAAAATACCTGTACGAAGAAATTATAGTAGGTCTCTATTTTTTCTTGTATAAGACTTACAAATGCCTGAAACATTAGTGTATTTAGTAATGATTTTATAAGGAAAGGGCATTGGTAGATTAACACCAAATTAACATATACATGGAATGTCATATAATAATCACATATGTCTGTACTAAATTTATATGAAATTCATAGAATTGATATACCAGACATTTAAGACCAACTTTGTTCATATAATAGTTTTATGTTTTCTTTTCTGTTAATTAACAAGATGAACTCCTTTTTAAAAGTTAAGAAATAAATATTCACTGACTGTAAATTTAGTTGTAACAGCAACAAGGTTTTTAGTTTAATTATAAAATAATATATCATGCATATGATTTTCTCTTAATGAGATGGTAGTATTTAGGATTGAATAGACAAATATTCTACAAAAAAAACAAAACACAATCAAACTTACCAATTGTGAAATCATCCAATATCTTAACAGTGCTAAATTCCAAACCTTTTGCTTTATGAGCTGTTGTAAAGATCACATCTGTAAAAAGTAAGAATTATTATTTAAGATAAAAAAATATTTTAAAATACCATTATGATAAGTACTATTTAAAATGAATGAAAATGTAATTAAATTTACAGAATTTTTCAATAAATTTTCTTAAATAAATGATAGAAATACAGTAATAGAAGAAGTTAATTCAAATATGACTTTCAAAATTTCAATATATAAGGATTCAACCACTATTAGCTTGTATTGATATAAAAAATGCTGACATCACTAGCAGAATATCACAGGAATGTTTTCCTGTGTGAAGCAAAACACACCACAAAGAATCCGTTTTTGAGGTTATGTAGCAGAAAATCAGAAACTGAAAAAAGTTAATCCATCAAGGGGAGTGTTGTATTGGCTAAAATATGGCAGTAAAGGCAGATTATGAGAACAAAACATAACCATCTGGATTCCAGAAAAAAGAATTGTTTGATCCTGGGTGAACAGGCTGAAAGTGGTCAAATAGTTCTCACTGCACTCATTTGTTAGATTTTCTAACAAAGTTTTGAGAAACAACTTAAGTTGACATATAGCTCTACCCATTGATGAAACAGGTTTTATAGGCCTATTATCCACATATCAAACCCTCTTGAAAAAATGATATCCATATTGTTAGCTTATGTAGTCATTGTTTTAATAGATACTAAAATCATTATTGCTTCACTTTTATATGTCAAAATATAGAGAAACCTTCACTCAAAAAACCTATTAGTACTTCATAACAAAGTCATGCAGTATAACAGGAGTTTCTTGGATACCAAAGGTTACGTAAAAAGAATTAAAATAATGCCAGAATTAATTAACAGACTAAACATAGTATTATACTTATAGGTAAGTTCCTCTAGTTTGCCTTTTAAAAATTTTGGATTCAATGTGTGTAACCTAAAGTTTTACTTGCTATAAAACCATAATTCAAGATTATTGAATAGTGACTAACCTGCAATTTTCATATCTTTTACTTCTGATGCTTCAATAACTGAGAGGACTTTATGCAAATTAGATGTATACTGCTGTAAAATTTGAATTTTCGGAAGCAATTCACTGTCCATAGATTCTTTGACATACCATGACAAAGCTGAATAGGTTGGAAATTTGCTCACTAAAACATCCCTACTTGAAGAAGCTAAAAAACAAAAAAAGACCAATAAGCTAATATATATCATTATAAATTTTAAGTTAATATTAACTGAATATTTGTTATCTTGTTGATAGCTTAATGGAGTGTAAATAAAATATTTCATATGTATTATTCTATTATTTCATTATAAATTTGATATCACTTCTTGGAGTCATGAACACTTTTATCGAATGTAACTCAAAATTTTTGAATTACTATTATTATTTATCATTATCTGAATGATAACTCACATTATTAACTGATTTTAGTGAAAAAATTGGAATGCACACATGCAAAAGGTCAGGTTACATAGGTAATAAATGGTTTATTCTGTTTTTATAAAAGTTTGGCCGGTTGTTTACTAAGCTGTCCTTTCAAGTAACGCAACTCTTGCATGACTCAAGGGTTCACTTTTCAGTTGCACCGTTCACCATGGCCATGTGATTTATTTTCTTAAGTAAAATTTTAAAACGAAATTTAAAAAAAATTTTTTACAGAATAAACAATAGCTTCAACATTAACTTCAATTTTTTTCAATAAATAACTTTTTAAATACAAATTCAAAAAAAGTTAAACAATTTATTTAAAAAATAACACGCTTCACTCGCACCGTTCAATGTGATAATTAGTTTACGCACAAGTGTGTTTACTGTAACATTTATCATTACTACCAATGAAGCTTGATAAATATTTCTATTTTATAAGAATGAAAAAATGCTGATATAGTTTACATGATTCAAATCATATTTTAAAAGTTATTGCTGGAAAAACTTTGAAAAAAATATTGTTTGAAAAACTTAAATTTTGTATTTTAAAACTTATTTTTTGAAAAAAATTGTTTGAAAAATATTAATTTTGTATTTAAAAAGTTGTTGCTTGAAAAACTTAGATTTCATATTTAAGTTATTTATTGAAATGTTGATGGTGATTATGATAGCTTTGAAATTAGTGTTGATTTGTTTTCAATTTCAAAGCTATCATAATCAACATCAACAGAATTCAAATCATCTTTCAGAGTCTAATTGAATTTCTTGTGATAAATGTTTAGTTTTTGAAGCTGTTTTCAATCATAAACAAACTTATACCTTTGTCTTTTCACTATCAATGTTTTTTCTTAAAGGTTTTAGGTTACACATTTTTGCTCATAACAATTTATTTGCAAAAAAAATAAGATAAAATAGGAAGTTTTTTCATATAGATATCAAGAAAATCAACCAATTTATAGTGAATTGTCATGTTCTTGGACAAATATCTAATAGTTCTCTATCTTTAAGAAATAAAATGTTTAAATTGCAGTTTAACTAAAAATATTCAATCTTCTAGGTAATCTTAGATTAGAGTTAATGTTCTATTGTCCTTGAGGTGATTATGTGACATGATTTTTTAGGTGTGATACAAGGCTATTATGCTAAAAGGATGAGGTTTTAATAATTGAAATAAAAAAAACAATAATAAATAATTACAGGGTTTAAAGTGCCCTTCATCACGAAATATGCATAGACGCCGGAGTAAGTCAAATCCCCAACTTTCAAGACCCTGAAACAAAAATCAAAATAAATATCAGAAGAAAGTTATATATATCATCTGTGACAAAATTCTCAAGAAATCACATTTTACTTTTTTGCTTTGTAAAAAAAATATAGTGGATAGTTTAAAAAATACAATATGAAACAATATTGACTTTAGTGTATTTACTTTTATGAATAATATTTCCAAAGATGGAATAATATTAAGTAAAAAATACTAATTTTAATTCCAGGTGGGAATATGAAGATTCATAAATTATTTGGTTTTAGTCTTGGATTTATTTTGTGTAAAAGATTTCTGTGTTTTTGCAATAGACATAAAATTAATATTTTAAGTTACAAAAAAACACAAATGAACAGATATAAATCACCTATTCATTTCAATGAAATATAATAACACTTATTCTAAGTGCAAAAAAAAATCATTAGGTTTTCTTAAGAAGATTAAACATTAATTTTGGGGGGATTAGAAAATTAAAAATTTCAATAAAAATTTATCTTAATTATTTTCACATATTTGTTTGATAAATTGAGTGCAGAAGCCTTTATTAAAATAGTATTAACTCTCCTATACAAATCTACAGTATGAATATTTTTTTATTGAATCACTCAAATGTTTCTTGTTTGATTGTATTAACTGAAAAATATAAAAGGTGTCATTTTGCAAGTTTTGCAGTCAAGTTCTTCATATAAACTTTCTTTGTTTGTGTTTTTACGGCATATCAACCATTTTAGGTCATTTTTAATGCCAAGAACAATCATTTTTGGTAAACGTT
>JAYKTE010258972.1:0-11769 GCA_036873565.1 Xipholeptos notoides | reverse complement strand
TGCATCTCTCTGAGAGACCCCCGTTTATTTTTCTTTCCTTCTTCTTTTTATGGGCGGAGTTATATATTCGTAACAAACCAAAGACCTTTTTACTCTGAAATAAAAGAATCAAAAGACAAAAAACTAACAAAATAGAAGAATATGCAAATGAAATTTTTCTAAACGTGTAAACGTACATGAAAGAATTTTGAAACCCAATTATTCAGCTCCTTTCATGTATTACTATGATATCAAACATTTCTTCACAAATAGAAATGAAAAAGAAAATTTCACACCAAGAAAATAAATCAGAAAGTTTTCATTAAATAGATCGGCCCAAAAATCATGGAAAAAAAAAGAGAGGCAAAGAAAGGTAATTTCTCCATTTCACCATTTTTAGATTTCGGCTTAAAGTAATAGTCCAAATAGCGAATTATTTTTTTATTTTCAAATTTCTTTCTTTCATAAAGGTTTTATTGCAAAAGCAACAGTTAAAATATTTATTACATACCTAGAAGGAATATCCTATTCATATCTTTTATAAGGATGAGATAATCCATAAGTGGATTCATTGGGGAGACTTGGGTTAGAACTTGTGTATTACGATCCTAAAACTAATTAATGAGGAAGTGCACTTGAAATAGTGGATAGGTACTTTGGAATTGTAGTAAACAAGTTGAAATCTTTGTCATTCCATTTAGGCTCACACAGGCAACTAATACTCTTGGGAATGATATGAATTCCAAGAATTACTCCAGCTATGGATTAAATAGTGCATCTGGTGTTGGACAAAAACTTTGTTGATAAAAAGAATGTTTATCCTCTAATGACCAAATAAGGTTGATATGCCATAATGACCAAATAAGGTTGATATGCCATAAAACCTAACAACCATAACCTAGCTAATTAAGCTCATTACACAATTTACTTATTATCTGCACCATAGGTATATTCCTCACCTAAAAAGGAATGCAAATGCCTGACTAGGGTTTGAATTTATGCAACTGTAAACTTTGGTTATAATTTTATATTAACAGATTCTTACTCTTGCTCAGTTTTCAAGATAATATGTGAAAAGATTAAAGAACAAAGAATATCTTATCAAAACCAGACTTTTTTTTTCCAAATGCTCTTATTGTCATTTTAAAGAATACTCATTAAAATATTTATACACAAAAAGTAAAACATTTTTTCTCCAGCACAAAACACCATAATAAGAATTGGTATGCTATAAAAGTTAACAATTAACTAGTCTATGACTGCTAACAAAAATATCAAAAATAAATCCAGTATAAGTTAATGGAAAACATTATTAGTCTAAAATATACATGCTCTCAAATACCAGCCACACTCTATATATAAAACCCATAACTATTTGGAATCATGGAAAACAAGGTTGTGGGAAAGCAAGCAATAATTGCCATATTCCTTTTTGTTTATTTATAACTTTAAGTTAGGTAGATAATTTTTCTATGAAGATTTCTAAAATAATTATTTTTATTTTTACCCTATATATACATTAATTATTGTTAAAGACATTCACAAAGTCTTAATACTCACTGGTAATAATTAGCACTAGAATAATAATTTATATGTTCAAATTCCAAACACTCAATAGGATCTTGTGAATTGCATTTACAATTTCAAGCATTCAACCGGTCACCCACCAAACCTATCATGAAAAATCCAGACCCACTTTATTTCATTGTTCTATTACCAGTTGTACAAAATGAAACAAACAACAAGGTTTGATAAGCTACAATGATAAGAAACTAAAATTTGTTTAGAAAAACCCTTTCTTTATTTTCCAGAGTATTTTCATTCTTTCTATTAAACATAATTGACTAGCCATTATTAGAGATGATTCATTTGCAAATAATTTCCCATATCTCTTGAGAACCCTGAGAATGTTTAGTTTTTATTTCTCTCAGATTTTGAATGTATATAAAAAACAGTTGCCACTTTTGGTTAAGTTGTTAAGAAAAAAGTGAAAGAGAAGGGTACAAATTAAAACGAAACTGTAAACATCACTGTAGATAAGATAAGATTTACACATAAGAGTGTACATAAATTTTTAAAAGATTTAAATCTATTTTCATCCTGTAATTCTTATTATCACAAAACTCTCACATATATTTCATTTGTTGTTATTGTATAATTATATGGAAACCTATTTTTAAGCATTAAAAAGTTCCCGTGTGTTTTTTTCATCTGAAAAAGGTTATAGATACAAAAAAATATCCAAAACTCATTCCAAATGAAACTCAAAATGTTCTGGCAACTGTCGGATTCAAGTGACTATATCTCATTTGTTTTATTGTATAAGATATGGAAAAGAAACCAAAAAATCACTATTCTATTTCTAAACATTTGTTTTTTTAATTCTTTTTTAAGTTTTATATTTTTTTTCATCTGAAAATGGCTAAAGATACAAGAAAATATCCAAAACTCATTTCAAATAAAACTAAAAATGTTCTGGCAACTGTCGGATTCAAGTGACGCAATTAGAATAATAACAGCAGCTGTTCTGTACTTTGGGTTTTGCTCCATTTTTAAAATGGCTTCTGCTTACCTTTATGTCACAATCTAATGTTTTATGTCTTGTAGGTTGCCACCTTCCCATTTTTCAAATACATATATATTGAGCGCCTGACCGTGCCAATCATTGCATACACCTGGATGCCAATGTTATACTTTTGCCCTTTTTTTTTACTTCTGAATTGTTTTATTTTTCTGATTTATTTGATTTATGCCAACATTATTTTATTTTTTCATTTCTTTTCTTGTTTTTTTTCCATTGCATTATTATTTCTTTGGCTACTATTCCCCATTCCCTAACTGACAAATTTTCTCATTAGTAATATAAGACAAGATAAAACTAAATCTCTTAACCCTTAGAGTGCACCTCTAATGGCCTGTGAACCATTTATGGATGTTCACCATGAGTTCATTTTGCTTCAATATTTTAACATTGGATAATCATCTCAAACCAACTCGATCATCTTATGGGCAGAGGATGATTTAGTTTAAGATTTATTTTTGTTTGTACACATCTTGATCTTATCACCTTGTTAACGATTACTTTTATTGTGCAACGGCAATGTCTTTGGGCAAGTAGTAAGTGCATAAGTTTTGAAATAATTTTCAAATGTCTGTCAGTCTGTTGCAAGGTTTGTTCCAAAAGTAATGCCTCCTGTTTTATTTATTCTGTTCAAATAGATCAGAGGGGATTGCAAATTGCATTGTTATGATGACTAAACTTATGCATTCATAAACTTAGTTTCATCTCTCTCTTGCAGATATTGATGGTGTGAGATCTCTAAGAAAGCAATCCGTGTCATGGAAATGCATCAAAAGCAGAAATGTGTCATTGAATTTCTCCATGCAGAAAAAATTGAACTGATCAATATCCACCAGCACCTGTTGAACATGTACTAAACTGATGTAGTTGATGTCAGCCCAATGAGGAGATGGGTTTGTCGATTTCAGAGTGATAACAAAGATGTGGGTGATAAGCATGCTCCAGACCTAAAAATGGACTGACTTGTTCATCTCTGGCAAAAATGCATTAGGAATGTTGGTGACTTTGTAGAAAAATGAGTTCTGCAGCACAAAATGTTGTCATTTTAATGGTACCACCCCCATCTTCCTAGCTCTTCAACTTTTAAAAAATAAGTTTCAAAAATAGGAGGCATTATTTTTTAAGCAAATTCATACTTTTACTTTTGGGCTAATATCTTTGAAAAAAATGTATGAATCCCCTTTTTTCTTATAAATTTTGCTTAAATAGTGCAAATGTTTTTCTAATGTTTAACTATTCACAAAATGAACAGATATTTGCCAGAACTAATTGTATTTTGGTTTACATAAGTTGTAAGTGATAATCATTAAGATGTTCGATGTTTGATCCTAACGGAAGTAACTAAAATAACTTAATCTTATCAGAATTTTTTCATATTCCCATTATGTACCAATTGGTGTGGGGCGGGGAAAGTCATCATGAGATACTGGATAGGCAGATAAATTTGGGGATTGTAGTACATGAGTAGAAATTCTGGTTGTTCTGTTTATGTTCACATTTGAACTGACACACTCCGGAAAAGTATGAATCCCCACATTACCTCCGGCTATGGATTAAATTGTGCATTTGGTTTTATTTAAAAACTAAATGTTGATTAAAAAAATGTTAATCAAAAATGATTGTTGGTACATTTATTTTTCAGATTGCTCTCCTCGGGAGGAGAGCAGTCCAAAAAATAAATGTACAAATTACTAAGCCTCATCTAAGGAATTCCAAAAACCAAAAATGATTGTTATCATCATTAAATAGCTTTTAAAGATTGATATGCTGTAAAACAAACAAATGCATACATACAAATGGCTGTTTACTTTACCAGATCCTTTTTTTTTTTTAATGATTTTACATTGCTATGTTTTAAATAATGCTTAGTTATAATTTCTACCACATAATCTAACTTTCATTAATAATAGAACTACAGTAATCATTTTCAGATATTTCTACTATCCCCATTGGTATCATCTAGGCCATCTGATAATGCTACTAGTTTTCTTTTTTATGCCTCTTGATTCATTTGAAGATATTGGAGTTTCTGTATCAAAATTTGTTGACCTATGGCATGATCCCCAGTCAAAATTTGTTGACCTTTGCTTCCAAGAAAAGAGTTTAATTTAGAATAAGATAAGTAAATTGAAGAAATATTTATGTTGTGTGTTCTAAACCCTACCAGTATTCAATTTATTTCACAGATTCACCAGGATTGCTACCAGGATGAATCACAAACTTTTGAATAGTCATGAAGAAATAGTGGTGGTTGTGCATTTTTGTTGGCTGAAATGGCCTGTAACTCTTGCATAACTAAAAGGGACACATTTTTCAGTTAAACCGTTCAAGTGTTTACTTGTAATTGATTTGCGACTGCATTGATTTAAAGCACAATCAACAAGTTTTGTTTTAATCGTTTCATCAAAGCAATTTTTTTGTTTTTTATACTATTTTGGGGGGGCAATTTTTTTTACATTTGATTTGGGTTATTTTAGGGTTATGATCAAAGTTTAAAATTAAGGATTAAGAACTAAGAAATAGCTATAAAGTTCTGTAATATATTGTTCGTTTAGTTATAAAGTTCTGTACTATATTATTGTTCATTTATATTTGAGTGAAAAAAAATGAAAATGAAGCTATTGAATCAATCATTGACGTCACAATGGATTTACCTGAATTTAAATCTGTCTCTTTTAGTCATACAAGAGTTATAGGCTATTTTTGCCATCTAAAATACACAACTACTGAAATGGTTATATGGCATACTTTTCTTTTCTACTGTGACCACTCTATCAATAGAGATTTTTTTTCTCTTTATAACTTTACAACACTGTTGGAATTGTAGCACCGCAGCAACAGTTTCCATTGTTCAATGCCCTGACTTTTGAATTGTAATATACAAGTTCAAATATCAGCTATTCCACTTGAGAAAGGTATAATTACCTTCATTCACTCCAGTTATGTGTTAAATGGTGTAACAAGCTTTGTTTAAACTACTTGATGAAAAAATGACATATTTTAAAAACGATTGTTCTTGGCATTAAATGACTCTAAAAGTTAATATGATGTTAAGAAAACAAATAAACCTCACAAAAATAACTTCATTTACTTTTCTGTGAATACACTACTCTTTTGAAAATTCACCTTACCCACATTGAGAATCACTGGTCTAACCTGAAAACTTTTTTCAATGCATTAGTCATCATAAGTATTATTTATGGCTTTTCAATTCTATTCATAATTACTATGATAGTATTAAGCCATAACCATTAAAGTATGAGCACAAAAATATGATTTATTTCAAGACTTTTTTGTTTTTGTTTGTCTTTTTTTTTTCTATTTCTTCTTGGCAGTGTACACAACTGATGAAAAGGTTGGTGTCATATGATAGCTGGGTAGGAAGTGCTTTTTGAGAACTTTAGACCTGTACGTTATATTTTCTAATTTCTGTCTTTCACGGAAAACTGCATATAGTTCTTCAAGACCTAAAAGCAGTTGCTTTGGACATGTAGCATAAACTTTTCAAGGATAATTTCTTCAAATGTGAAGAGGCTAAAATAGAGGTCTGCAAACTTTTCAATATAAGGGGCACATTATATATTTCCCACATCCTACATAGTTTGGAGATGCCTGGTCTAAAATCACTGTTATTTATCCTTAACCCTTTTTTTGCAAATGTCATTAAAATTGGAATAATAATTTCAGCATCAAAATGAAACACCGACTTCTACTATGTGCTTTTGTTCAATATATGCTATGGAAATTGTTTTTTGGAATCCTTGTGATGATTCTTGATAATTTGCACATCAATTTTTCTGACAGTTTTCCTCATCTTAATATTTATACTTTCACTTTCTTTAGGTGATCAAACTAAGGAACCTTCATGTCATAATTGTAGAGATTCTACGATCATAAATGAGTATTATCTGAAGGTGAGGGTTTCAATTCCACACAAGGGCAATAATTAAAAATACATTTTAAAGACTTAACACTCCTAGTTGGTCATGGTTACTAAATAAGAACAGTCTACTCCCAGATTGAATGAGGGTCAAGTTCGGAGTTCTGTTAAGACAGCCGATTATGACATGATGGTTTTATGATATGGATTTTCTCGAGTTTGATTACCTGAAGAAGGCTGAAGAGTTTAAAGCCAAAGCATTGAGAGAGTAACATTGAAGATGAGTTCAACAGTCCAAAAAATAGATGTATAAAATATTGTATGGAGCAAAAGCACCCAGAGTAAGAGAGCAGCAATTGTCAGTCTTGTAGATGTGTCACAATCAATTGTATCTTTATTTTTCAACACTAAAGGTCTGTTTCAAGCAAAACAACTTTCCTTTTAAACTTAAGACTGAAAAATTGATCCCACTAACTTATCTTGTTGTATTTAAGGATTATATGATTAGATTAGTTGATATTTTGAGGCAGAATTTTGGCTACTAAATAACTAGATGAATAACTTATATTTTATGTGAATGTATTTGATCAAGCGATGAAAAAACCTGAAATGTTTGATATCTGATCCTTTGACACATTGTACATTAGTTTTAGCTCTTATTTACTTTGACAGTAGAAAGATGAATATGAGTTGTAGTTTTGTTAGGATGATTTTGTATTGTAATCTATACTATATAATAAAGACCTTTTGTGTGTTTATTCATTCATTTATATATATTTATCATGTCACATTCTGAAGTTTAAAAGCAAAAGATTATATGATAGGACACTTTTAAATAATCTTATCTATAAAAAAGATGGACTTGAGAAATTTCTGCATTTTTAATTTATAAAAAAGAATAAAGATAGAATTTTTAAACAGAAAATGTCTAATTTCTCTCTAAAATATAATTTGTTATTTTTTTTTTTTGAAGAGACATTGTATATTCAAAAATTACTTGATTACTTTTTACTTTTCTCAATTTTGTATTAAACTATTTTAATATTTGGCTATGGAAAAACCAGAATGGCGTAAGTGAAAATAAATTAATTCTTCCTTACAACTGTAATATGGTACTTTAGATACCAGTCATTCCATTATGTACATATCTGTGCTAATACTCTTAAGAAAAGTATGAATTAGCTTATTCTTTCCATCTATGGATAAAATAGTGTTACGCGAGCTAGTTATTAAGGAGACCATTTCTCAAAATTTATTTTGACCTATCAGCCTCTATGGGTTTAAGGTCAGTCAAGTTAATGATTATTTTATTGTGTGTATGTGTGCACAGTCGTTTTACTCACCTTTGCAGGTTGAGCTGTCTCAACCACTGAACACACACGGTTCAGTAGGAATTTAAATTTCATAAGCAGTCCCCAGTTGCATGTATATCTTAATTAAAGGAGATAAGCTGAATACTTGATGCTATGCTATGCTAGGGTTAGCAAGAGTGTTTTTATCATGATTCCATCACTAGATAAGTTGCTTATGATATTTTGGAGAGGCCCATTCACCTTCACTATTTAATCCATAGGTGGAGGAAAATGGGGATTCATACCTTCCCAAGGGTATTATTCAACAAGTAAACATGTCAGAATGACCAAGATTCGAACACATATACTGTGATATGTCCTTTAAAAAAATGAAAGGAAAAGTTTTTTTTTTTTATAAATCTATGGAAGCTAAGAGTCCTAAATATTTCCTTCCAGATCTATGATTCAATCTCTATTTCCAAGAAATTATAGTTTATTTACTTAGATAGCAGCTGTCCAAACAAACCCCGGCAAAACTTTCAGATGAAATACATCATTGAGATATCTATATATCAATAGGTTTTAGTGGCAGACACTTGTGCAACCTGATTGCCATTCTTTGAATTTTCATGATTTGTACCCAATGACAAGCCAAAGCAAGATAAACAGCAATCAGTACAGTTGGCAGATTTTACTGAATTTTCATCCTTATCAGATACTTTGCTATGTATATAGAGCCCATACTATGAATCCTAGTTGGCTGTTGACCCAAGAACATAAGTAGTAACTAGACTGGTTTCTTTACTTAGTTAGAAACCATAAAGAAAATATAACATAAGTTTTACCAATAGATTTTTTGTTCTACATTAACTCCAGCTTTTGTGAGGGGTGGAGGAGTTTGTTTTGGGGAAAAATGTGTATATATTATTGTGTTTTCTTTAAAAAATCCTAAGTTAATCCTGGTATTTTGTCCCCCTCAAATTTACCAAGTAAAATGTTAAAAGCATTTTTACATTGATTAGAATGATTGAACAGCCAGTTACCTACGTTTGTTAAACATTTTTTGTTAAACAGAAATATTACAAAAATCTTTAAAATTTGATTAATGCAATTAATGTGCTCTAATATGGCATTTCAAAAATGAAAAACATTGCTTGCACAATTGAAAATCATTCAACCAAGGTCTTGCTTGATTGCTAATAATTTATTGTTTTAATTATTAAAATAGAAGTCTGAAAGTGCATTTTGGTGTTGAAAACTTGTTTACAAATTAAAATAGGTTCTGATAAATTCTATTGAAATTTATAAATTATTTGTTTACAAAAGTTATGCCAATTTCAAGCTTTTTAATTACATAAGCAGTCAATTTGATAATTGTAAATTTATTTTCAATTTCAATATGTCTATTAGAAAATAGGTCAGAAATTTAAGATCTGGAGCCATATTTATTAGTAGGCTTTGGTGCACCTAAGAGAGGGAAATTCTGAAAAAAGACTACTGCTCTTTGATCAATGGCTGAAATGGTAGGGCAAACTACCATATAACACATCGAAATACAACCTGTTTTCAAATTTCATCACTGGATAAATGATTATACCACTTGCCAACGTCAATGTAAAGCAGAAATTTAGTGCTAACTTAAAATATTTTTAGGAATATATGTTAAATTTCCTACACTGTGTTACCACACAGTTGTAAATAATGCATGGATTGCATTAAAGCAATCCACAGTTAGTGAACAAATAGCAGCTATTTTGGTGAATTATTGCCAAAATTCAGCATGCCACTTTATATACAAGATGAACTACAAAGAAACTTTACTCAGAGTTAAGAAATTAATAAACATCCAAGAATTCCACAAGAAACAATCTACTTAGAAATTTCCTAAAATTGTTGATAGAGATTTTTGTAAAGTGAAGAAACTTCTCAGTAATACTGATATGTGTCATAGTTAATTAGACATGGTGTACCATACATAAAAAGTATATATAGTGGACAAAATGGGAATATTGTTGCATAGATGATGCCTAGAGATGTTGGCCTCATACCTGACTAAGCCAGTGTTGTTGGTGGGTTTTGGCAAGTCTGACAGTTTGCAACATTTGATTTTTACCAAGGTTCAGTTTGACAAGTGAAAACTTACGCATACAGTGTGCAAAGGTGATAATGAGTATTGAACTGGAGGTTGCATCATCACCAGGAAGAGAAAGAGAAAACATATTGGGAAAGCATTCAATTAGTCTACACTATGGCTGAAATGAATTAAAATGCAAATTGAAGGCGAGCCAGTTACTCCTAGCATTTAGAAAGTAAATAAAATATTTTACTGAGAAATTCTTGTACTTAGATTTTTTTTTTACTATAGTCACAACAAGACCATTTCTTTTTAAAATCTTCCTGATAGCTCTTGATAATCATGATGTTGAAAACTTTTGATGGCACATGATTTTCTATCTCTTGGCTCAACTGCTTTGATGTGAATATGATCTTAACAATTTTATTCATCAATGTATCAGTACTGGTTTAAGAGAGAATAGAGTAGGAAGATAAAAAGTGTCTGTCCATACCAGACTATAAACATGGGTGGACCGCATAACCTCTTCTGACCTCACTGTTGTTTACTCTTCACTTTGTTTCATTATACCTTGACTGTATATTGATATTCAAGACCATGCCAAAATTTCTTTAATACCCCAATAAACATGAAAAATGTTTTGACAATCCGATTGATGTTTCAAAATTTCAATATTAAGTTTTGAAATATGAGATACTAAGTTTAAACTACTTTTAATTTACAATTTTGCTTCTTTTTTTTTTTTATTAACTAAACTAGTATACCTACACTACCAAAGGGTTAGATATTATCAGGTTTAAAAAATTAAAAAGGAATTTGAAAAATATTCTTAGTGCCTTTAAAGTTCTGATTGAATTGAAATCATTTTTTTTCTAGAGTTATTCTAAATGCATAAAGAAAGTCTGAAGCCTGAATCGCTTGAATAACAATGATAATCAAAACACCTTCAACAATTTCAGACAAAACATTATAATTCAAATCATTTTTTTCTTTTTAAAGAGGAAGCAAGATCATTATTACACCATATTGTTACCATATTTTGTGTATATAATTAGTAGATAAGTGTATATACTGAGTCATCAGCCTTTGGTTAGAAATTGGCTAATATTGAGCACTTTAACTATAAATATTTGCAAAATTTTCTCTCCAGATATATATATGAATATATTGTATGTATGTATGTATGTATATATATATATATATATATATATTTTTTTTTTTTTTTTTTTTTTTAATTTCTTTATCTTATGTTTTTTCCCTTGACTTTGTTCCTCTTGTTTGTTTTCTTCTACTCAGATGAATTGTTTTCTTAAAAAAAGAATAGAAAAAAGACAAATATCATCCTTTTTGCATTAGATTCCTTTTTTTTTGTGCATGTGTGAGTGCGTAGTTTTTACGTATCCAAAAAGTTTTGAAGCATTTTTTCTTGTTTTGTTTTTCTTTTTTTTTCTTGCTTCATTTTCAAAACGGAAGTTTTGTCAGTAAGCCAATACGCTTGATTAGTGAGTGTGAATGACAGATTCAAAAGACAAAATGCCTGGCTTCTGGTTCAAAGATTTCCTCTTTGTGGTTGTATTCATTCGTACAATAATATGCATACTTTCATTTGATATGCGTAGTTTACCTGTAATGTGAGCATGTTCACATGCATAGAGCATTATTTTTCCTATCTTTTCTATTTCGTCTCTGTCTTTGCATCCTCTTGTTGCATATCTAATTCTTTTTCATGAATACAGACAATGCATGTTTTGAGCATTCTAATTCCAAACTGACTTTAATCGACTTTCTTTGTCCATAATATTTTCATAGGCTACTTTCAATCTAATAACTCCTTAAAAGTGTTTGATACTTGTGATACTTATTAATCATCAATTAATGTCTTTTCTTTTTTTTCATCTTGGTCCATCTCTTTATGTTGCTAACTATCTATTAAGATATATATATATGTGTGTGTGTATGTATA
>JAYKTE010258861.1:0-11770 GCA_036873565.1 Xipholeptos notoides | reverse complement strand
TACACAGAGTTTTTTAATGAAACAAATTACACTATTTGACCCATAGCTGGAGAGAATGTGGGGATTCATATCTTTCCCAACAGTATTAGTACGAATATGAACGCAAACAGAACAACTGGTATTCGAACTCGCATACTACGATTACGAGGTCCGACTGCCTACCGATTGGCCGAAATCGACTACCCCAGAATATTCTTTAATAAAAGAATATTGTAACAGCTCTACTTATGATCTTTGATAAATTTTTTTTTTTTTCTATTTCACCAGGAACTGGTACATTTGGCCGTGTAGTTTTGGTCAGACACAAACAAAGCAAGGAATATTATGCTTTAAAAATCATGTCAATTGCTGGAGTAATTCGACTGAAACAAGCAGAACATGTTAAAAGTGAACGTACAATTTTAGAAGCCATTACCCATCCTTTCATTGTAAACATGTAAGTAAAAAATTTATTTATTTTCAATTTTGATTAGTACATTAGGTTTAATAAGTTGCATATTTTTGACTCTATACATTTTCCATATTCTGCTTGCTTTTCTCATTCATCCTGCACATTGCCAAACCTGGATCTATAATTGCTAAACATCAAAGAATAAAAGATTATTTCATTCTAAATCTGCGATGATGGATAAAGTTTCGAGTTAGAAGGCTTCCCTCCTTCCTTCTCCTTCCTTAGTTTCATTTTCTTTTTATTTTCTTCTTCTCCATTTTTCTCTCTTGTTTATTTTATCCTTCCTTCTCATTTCTTCCTTCCTTCCTTCCTTAATTTCGTTTTATTTTTATTTTCTTCTTTTCCATTTTTCTCTTTTCCTTCCTTCCTTAGTTTTGTTTATTTTTTTCGCCATTTTTTTCTCTTTTTTTTTTATCACGTTTTTTTTCATCATTTTCATCCTTTTCCATTTTTTTTCCAATTTTCTTTTCTCTTTATTCACTCAATAAAAAAGTTCATTTTTTAGGCACACAACATAATTACTTGCAAATTTTTATTTATTCATTTTATTTTTTCTTGTCTGGATGGATGGGGATGTCTATTCAGGCTGGGAGGCAGGGATTGAGTACCTGCTAGTTTGTTCTAATCCTCATCAAATTAAGAGAAAGACGCCTTTGCTTTTCCTTGGTTCATGATTCGTATCAAAACACCTGGAAGGCATTCATTAGTGTTCTTGTGTAACCAGGTATTTTTTCAGCTGACTACAGAACCTTAGCAAAAGTTTGTATCAAGACAAGCAAGTTCAGCATCTTATGACTGTCCTTCCCTTTTGCTTCATAAAACTTCATGGGTATTCTATATAAGATTTCCATATAATATATATTCTATATAAGATTTTATGAGTATTCTATATAAGAGTCATTTGATTTGGTTTATATTGGCATACTCCATACTGGCATTAAATGACCAAAAGTGGTTGATATGCCGTTAAACTCAAAATCAATCAATCAATATATTGGCATACTAACCTTTTCAGGCATTTAATGCTGGCAATCATCATTTGGACCCAATCTCCCGTGCTTCTCTCTTGGGCAGTGAGTGTGGAGCAGTGGTAAAAGCTTGGACTCTGGAATCATATAGCACGAGTTCAAATCCCAGTCAAAACCAATACATTCACTTCCAGCTGTCTCAGGTAGATGAGGCTTGTTAACTTGGGAGAGTAACTCATCTAGATGTAAAGATAACACTGATTACAAAAGCCCATAGATATAATGAGCATGTAAAAATTGTCTTGTGCCTAACTTGGGTTTGTGCTCGGTCAAGTAGATACATCATGTAGATAAAGGGCAATACTGATTACAAAAGCCCATGGCTATAATGAGCACATAAAAATGACCTTTTGCCTAACTTGGGTTGGTGCTTGACCAAGCAGATATATCATCTAGGTGAAGGGAAACAACACTGATTACAAAAGCCCGGGGATATAGTAAGCACATAAAAATGGCCTTGGGCCAAACTTGGGTTGGTGCTCAAGTAAATACATCCAGGGTTTCTCAGACTTCAAGAAATTGTGGGTTGTTTGACATTTTTTTTCTATCAAATTCACAGATCAGTGTATAAAATTAAAGAATTTGTTCAACCTTGAATAAAGTATTTATCCTGGCATTAGGTTTATTCAAAACTGAAATTATCACCAATACAAACTAACACCCTCACCCAGTCAATAGATCAATGGGTACAGCCAGAGGTGGATCGGAGCTTTAAAGCGGCCCAGGCATTATCTACAGAGCGGGCCCATCTCGCTAAAATAGGCCTAAAGTAGCAACTTGTCTTACAGGTTCTCGGATATATCCTATATATTATAATTTTGCGGATTTAACAGATTTTTGATGTGCTATTTCTTAACTTATGCTTAGAAATATAATTTGGAAAGGTCTTAAATGTATCGGATGTTATAAACACTTGGATGTTATACATCTTCTTAATCGCTCCGGTATGGGCTGACTCTAGCCCCGAAGTCAGGGTGCATCTTCCTTCTCTCTCTCTTTTCTTCCTTGATTTGTCTTAAAAATTTGACTTTTGATTTTGTTTTTATCCACCAGCCCACCGGCCCCATTGACCCACCGGACATTGCCAAAATGTCTGAGTGACCAGTTAGTTCACCACTGGGGACAGCGTGACTATTACATATTTGCAAAGTCTTGACTCTATAAAAGAGACTGTAACAAATAGAATTTCTCAGCATCATAATAAAGCAGTTAATATTCATTATTTCATGTTCATAATGAAAATTATGATTTTACAATTTTTTAGATTTCATTGGTGTTTTCAGGGTCTTATTTTCACATTCTATACACCAAATACATTTAACATTTTTTCATCACCATTAGATGTTCTGACTGTAACTCATTGTTGCATTGTATTTCTTATTGCAAATATTGATAATGTTGATTAGGGGACAAGCAACAAAAAAAAATGTATTTTCTACTTGGAAGTTTGTGAAACTTCAAGTACTAGATGCTATCTAACTGTGGGATGTTTCTTTTTTTTTTTTTTTTTTTAATTTTATTTTATAGTGGTTGGTTTCTAACCCAACTTTTTTTTGGTCAGACAAAATGGCTTGTTTTTTGACTCATTCAAGAAAATTAAAAAAAAAACCTTTTTCCATATTAGTATTTTTCATTGTTTTGTATTGCTTAGTAATGATGATTGACAGTGCCCGGTGTAAATAAGATCTATTTTTAGCCGTTCCTTGTCCTTCTTGGCAGGTTTCCCAGCAGGTAGATAAATATCTACCTGCTTACTCACTCCCATCATCTTGCCAACTCCCTTCCTCTTCCCCCTCCCCCGGACGTCTTCCATGACTAATGCTGTTTCTAAAACTGGGCCAACCATACCAAAATTAGAACTGGAAGCGAAAAAAACCTCTTCCTCTCTTATCATTTTCTGTATGAACTAAGAATATCTATGGAGACTGGGAAAGTAGGTTTTGGGCTGGGAATGAGACTGGTGTGTGTGCGTAAACATCTGCTTGCTGTTCTGTTGGATCCACTCATTGCGGGACAAAAAGACGAGTCAGGGCTCTACAGAGAAATTTACCTTTAGTTGACTTTTGACAACTAAATATTTTCATTTACTAGCCAAATAGAAAAGTTATTAGCCAAATGCATGAAATGCTATTTCACTTTAATGTTATGAATAAACCAATAACAGGGCTCTACAGACAATTTTAATTTTAGTTGACCTTTGACAAATATTTTCATTTACTAGCCAAAAAGAAAATAGAGTAATATTATTCTATTTTTTATTCTGTTAAACCTTTTATTTTTTAAATAATTTGATCTAGCTCTTTTAATTAAAAGAAAAATAAATGCTGGAAAGACATTCTTCACCCAGTTTTGGAAGATTGTCTGTAAAAAATAAAACAGTCGCAAAAAGATAAGCATTTTATTATTTTTAGTCGCTTCTTAGAAAAATCACCCGCAACGTAGAGCTTCGTGAGTGGGTGCAAAGGAACAGAAGGAAGAAGAAAAACACTGAGGAGATACTGTTGATAATCTGTCAACTCTGTACATTTACAATTGAGGAAGTAGTCGATTTAGCTCAGTGGATAGGCAGTTGGACTTCGGAATCGTAGTTATTGTTTAGTTATTGAAAAATTATACAAATACACACGCATATGTATGTGTGCACCATACCTAGGTTGAACACCATCTAGCTGTAGGAGAATATATACACATAGACTATGACCTTTGACCTTGAGAAATGGTGTGCACCATCCCTAAGTGGAGGACCATCGTCATGCCAGATTTGGTCATAATTGGTCCATTGCTGTAGAAGAGTATATATAGGCTTGACTTTTGAGGTTGAAATGGGGAACTGTCATAATTCCAGATTTAGTCTGGATTGGTCCAGTGGTTTGGGCTGTAAGAGTGTATACATAAATAGGCTTGACCTTGAAAATGGTGTGCACAATCCATAAATAGGGGACCATGATCATGCAAGGTAGGGTTATGATTGGTCCAGTGGTTTGGGCTCTAGGAAAGTATACATAAATAGGCTGTGACCTTGAAAATGGGTGTGCACCATCCCTAGGTTGGATATTATCTTCATGCCATGTTTGGTAATGTTCAGTCCACTGGTTTGGGCTGTAGGAGAGTATACTTAAATATGCCTTGATCTTGGTAGACTATGACCTTAATGACTTTTAACCTTGAAAAATAGTGTGCATCATCCGTTGTTTGGTCATGATTGGTCCACTGGTTTGGCCTGTAGGAGAGCTGTACACACACACACAAACGCTACTACTTTATATAAATAGATGTTATGTATAAAGAATTGGTATATCTATTTTTCTTTTCAGTTACAAACTAACAGTAACAAAAATTTGCTGATACCTTTCCTGTGCTGGTCAACTTATATATCAATACTGTGTGTGTGTGTGTGTGTGTGTGTGTGTGTGTGTGTGTGTGTGTAAATATTTCATGGGTTTGACTAGTAATTTTTCTATTTGGCTAGTAAATGAAAATATTATTTGTCAAAGGTCGACTAAAATTAAATTTGTATGTAGAACCCTATGTAATAAAGGTTGATATGCCATTTAACAAACATATTTAACCTTCCTGATCTACAGAACCTTTTCTCTTTGAATAATATCTTCTATTACTTTGTCTGTTTTTATTGTCTTCCTCTAATGATTTTTTTTTTTTATCCAAAGGAGTTGGTCATATCATGACAATAGTTTCCTGTATATGTTGTTGGAGTACGTCCCTGGAGGAGAGCTATTCTCTTACCTGCGAAATGCTGGACATTTTGAAGTAGAGACTGCTAATTTTTATGCCTGTGAATTAATATGTGCGCTTGAGTTCTTACATGGGAAGTCCATTGTTTATAGAGATCTGAAACCGGAAAATCTACTTTTAGACACAGAGGGTCACATGAAGATTACAGATTTTGGCTTTGCAAAGAAACTCTGGGACAGGTGAGATAGTTTGGAATTTCTCTTAAAAGACATTTAAAGAAAAAAAACTGTTTTTTCTAAAATACTTTTAATATTGTGGCGGCCATTATTATTACCTCGTGGATGAATGACCAGGGCAGCCAGCAGGTTTGTAGTTCGAAGGGCCTTACGTACTTCTCAAACGTTCTTTGTTGTCTGGCTTTTCCAAATTCCAGAGAGTAGATATTTTTTTTATTTTCTATTTAAATTTATCACTTATCAAATCCTTTTTTTATGCCCTGATGATTTTTTTTTAAATTTGATAAACAAAAATATTATAACCATGGCCTAATATATTAATTTTATTTATATTTTGTTTCCCCTCACCCCAATTATTTATATATGTGAGCATTATTTAAAATCCAGTTTTATTTTTATACCTATTACTGGTTTGACCTTTTTTTTCCCCTTTTTTAACATGATTATGATTTTTTTCAGAACTTGGACGCTTTGTGGCACACCAGAATATCTTGCTCCAGAAATAATTCAAAGTAAAGGACACAACAAAGCTGTTGATTGGTGGTCGTTAGGAATTTTAATTTTTGAAATGTTGGTTGGGTAGGTAATAAGCTTAATTGTTATTTACTGTGTGTTTTAAATGAATGAATTTTGATGAGTATCCTGGAGTTAGATAGAATGTACTCTTCCCCCAAATAAATATTTATTTCAGTGAATTGATAATAGAACAATTTACTGTTGTGGATTAAATAAAGTTTGAAGTTAAAAGTTTCAGCCCTTGAAGCAATTCAGAATACTCATATGTCAAAACTTCATTTGTATCAATCAAAAACTGTACATAATGTAAATTATTCTGTTTTATCTAAAAGAATGTTGATAAATAAGTCTTAACTGATCCATGAAATAAGAAAAACTCTGCTAAAATCTTTGAAGTAAAAGACAATTTATTAGTTTTTCTGTTTGGATTTTTTAATTACAAATGCCCAGGTATATATAATGATCGCATAAAAATGGCCTTGTGTCTAAGATGGGTTGGTGCTCGATTGTTAATAAAACTTTGTTTTTTTCAGCTGTCCTCCATTTTTCGATGACAATCCTTTTGGTATTTATGAAAAAATTCTAGCAGGAAAAATTGATTGGCCAAAACATATGGACCTTGTTTCTAAGTAAGTTAACCTGTTATTCTTTTATTTGGATTGGATTTTATTTGTATTTTTTTTTCATCTTTTTATTTAGTTATTTTTATATATAATTTATTATTAGGGCTGTGACAACATGCTTTTATTAAAGTATATTTTTATCACAGTCCTAGTTATCAGGGCTATGACAAGAATATTTTTCAATAAAAGCATATTGTCACAGCCCTACTAATAACTTGAGAATTAAAAGAAATGGTAAAATCACAAAATAGTTAAGTAACGACAAGAATATTCTTTAATAAAGTCATATTTTCACAGCCATAATCATCATATATTGAAAATATTCTATCAATAGAGCTTGTTGTGGGAACTATAAACAATTATTTTATAATGTTAAATGAAAAACTGATTTGTGGCTGATTTGCATGAAATAAAGCAAACAAACAAACTCAGACTCAAATGAGCACAATAATCACTTATAATTCTGTTTATTTATCCATTATTTGTTCATAGATGCTGCAAAAATTGGAAGAACACAGACAGGACCACACCACAGTCTACCCACTCCATTTTATTTATAGGAGGAAGATTCATATATGTGTATACACATATATGCATACACATGAATATCTTGTAATTCCTTTTTAATTTTCTTTTTTCCCTTTCAACAGAGATTTGATAAAAAAGCTGTTGGTACAAGATCGAACAAAAAGACTTGGAAACATGAAGGTAAATTCTTTTTTTTTTTTTTCTTCCTTTTACTCATTTCTGAAATCAAATAGCAATTTTCTCTTGCTTTTTGTTTAGTTACAAAATTTAGTTTTAATACATACAATTATATAAAAAAATAGAATAGACAAAGAAAATAATAATTAAACTTTAAAATAAACTTTATATCAAATATTATTTTGTGTTTGTGTGTGAATGTTTACTAGGAAATTTTTGGAGGAGGTATAATATGAAGGATATAACTCAATGAAATAAATGTTCATAAAAGTTGTAGACTTTTTAAAATAATGTTTTTTCTTGGTCTTGTTAGGAGATGGTTATTGTTTTACGAAAGTTATTGTCTGCCATGGTGAATCACTATCTGCGAGTTAAGTCAGAACACTGACCACAAGTTTAACCCTAGTTTATTTTCTTCTTGCCTTCTCCACCCAGGTCTCTTTTTCTCTTCTCTTTTATACTTTCCAGATAGACTTGAAAAATGGATTTTATTTTTTGGATTTGGGGAGCTTTTTTTTAATCTCAAAATATTTGTATTTAAAAAAAGAAAGGAAATATGCGCGAAGCCCATGTGCAGAAGATGTTTCTAAATCATTCTTTCTCTGGTGTTCAATATGTTAACATCTGGTTGGAGATGTGGTTGTGAGTTATATCGCTAGAACTGATTAATGATACTGCCTGCTTCATTGTTGGCACCTAAAAGTTTGAGTTTTGGAATACTATTATTCAGAGGATACTTTAGGCTTTAAAACCAATAAGACTATAGCTCTGCATCAAATTCTATATTCATTTAATTACACTTGAGTATACATGCATGTGCATACCGTCACACAAACACACACACACACGTGATGCACACTTCTTTAAGTCTCATAGCTTTATTATGAAAAACTTATCTTCAGTAATTGTCAAATGATAACTAAAACTACTATTTCTATAAAAAATACAATATTTAAATTATTTCCACAATTAACTTCACCAGATACAATGACAATTCAGACAACCAACAGTTAACACACTTATCAAACCAAAAATTCCACAACAAAATAATTCAAAATAAAAATTGAACAAAACCTACCCACAAAAAACTTTTTAACTTTTAATAACCACTAATGATTGATAGGTCGTTAAACCCAATCAAACCAAACCATAATTAACTTCAATAACTTGTAAATTAAAAAAAAAGAAAAAAAAAAAAGGTTTGATTTTTTTTAATTAGCTTCTATTTCGTTTGATTCCGTTTTGGTCCAAAACTTAAAAACAAAAACAAATTCTCTTTCCTGAGCATGAAAAGGGAGACAACAAAAATTACAGTTATTTCCCTTTAACATCTATTTTACTTTTCTGTTTTTACGTTAACTTAATAGAATGGGGCAGAAGATGTTAAAAATCACCGATGGTTTAAATCTGTTGAATGGTCTGAAGTATGGGAACGCAAATTAATTGTAAGTTTTTTTTATCTTTGCATTTTTTTTTTCAATAAAATGTTACAGATGTCATATGACATAATTAAAAGAAAAATACTATTTTATATTATTTCTTTTTTGTATAATTTTCATCAACATGTAAACATTCTACCCTTTCTTTACCTATAATTATGATGGTCAAATTATTTATGACTAACTAATAAGCCTGTCCTTTCCATAAGGTTTAAGTTAATTATTGAATATAATTTTGTAAGATTTAATGTAAATATCTGTAAATAACTATTTCAAACACAAATATACTAAAAATATTATAATTTAGAATTTGCTTGCATATATGGTGTTGACTAGGGCTGTGAATATTCTTTTATTAAAAAATATTCTTGTAATTACTCAACTGTTTTGCGACTGTGGTTATTTGTAGTACTAATACCCACATAATTTGTAGTACTAATACCCACATAATTTGTAGTACTAATAACCACAGAATTTTAAAAAAATGGTAAAATAGCAAAAGAGGCAAGTAACGACAAGAATATTCTTTAATAAAATCATATTTTCATAGCCCTAGTGTTGACTAATCATTAAATTTAGAAGAATTTCAGGTCCAAGAAGTTAATTTGATTAAGGTTGTGGCAAGGAAGAAAAAATGTAATGAATGAATGAATACAATTGGGACAATTAGTTTGTAATGCTTATTTAACCCTCAAAAAATGATTTTAGGAATTCATTGAGATGAGGCTTCACAATTTAGTAATGATTTTATTAGTTTATTGTAACTCAAGACTTCATTCCTATCCGAGATCGTGATTAACCACCTGATGAAGGCCAGAGGATAAGTTGGCCAAAACATAGTCTAATAACACCTATAAAAAAGATGAGGACAACAGTCCACTAATAAAATCATTGCTAAAGAATGTGGAGTTAGAAATGACAGGAGACTCTTAATGAAGGAGATTAGCAAAACAATGCTAGATTAAATTATTTTAGGAGTTTTTCCTCTCTTTTAGTTTTGGACTTTATTGAAAACCAGTTTTGTTAATTGAACCTTTCAATTCTTTTTTTTTTTAACAGCCTCCTATTGTTCCAAAACTAAGCCATGCGGGAGATACAAACAATTTTGACGAGTATCCTGAAGACAACTGGAAGGATGTGGCTGAAGCACCAGCTGAAGATGTTGAAATTTTTGCAGATTTTTAAAAATCCCAATTCTTTATATTATGATGATTGTTATCTGCATCTGTTTTTACTTTATGAGATTCTGTCAAGATCATTTATTTCAAGTTTCTTAAATCGATTTCTCATCATTAGGGCTGTGACTATATGCTTTTATTAAAGAGTATATTTTTGTCACAACCCTACTGGGTACTTGACTATTTTGCAATTTTACAATTTCTTTTAATTCTGTAGTTATTACTAATAAATACAAAATTAAAAGAAATGGTAAAATTGCAAAATAGTCAAGTTTGTGGCAAGAATATTCTTCAATAAAAGCATATTTTCAGAGCTCTACTCATCATTCAACAATCATATCAATATTTGGTCATTTATCTTAGTTTATTTAAATGCATTTCAATTCAAAAAGTCTTTTGCTCCTTTTTTTATGGGCTTAGACAGGATGTACACTTAAACAGAACATTTATTTTTACTATCTCAATCTACAGAGATGATGAGGAAGTTTTTAAAAGCAAGTAAAAATGTTATTTCTATACCAGAAAAAACAGATTTTTAAACATTTTTTTTTTCAAATCAAAAACTTTCTTTGCCTTAAGAATGGTTTTGTTCATAACCAAAAAGTACTCCACTACTTGTTGCTTGAAAAATTTTTCAGGTTTTAACACAATTTACGAACACGTTAAAAGAGGTTTAATTTTAAATTAAATTCAAGATTTATGTTTCTGGTTTTTTTTTTTCATATATTAATTATCCAGTTTTATGGATACGTTTAAAATAAGTCGATATTATTCCAATTTTTTGGTTGGACAAATGAATAAAAGCAAATCTGGAAAAATATTTATTCTTGAGTTTTCTTATCTCAGTTGATGATACACCTCTATTTTATTATGGGAGAGGTTTATGAAAACCCCAAAAAACTGAGCTTCATAAGATTGCTTAATTTCTATTGGGATGGTAGGGCAGGTAATTGCAACTTTTTTCAGAAAATCAACACAGTCCTAGTGATGATAGTTGGGATTTAATGTGATAAGAACTCATACCAAAAATTAGATTCCTATATTGAAAATAAAACTAACCTGAGTATTTCTCTGTCCCGGCGCAAGATACAGTACCTGGTATTCATAAATGGTCACTCATCTAAGTACTGACCAGACTCAAGGTTGCTTAACTTCGATGATCTGACGGGAACCGGTTTCTGCAACACAACTTGAGCATATCAATTATATTAGAGAACATGTTAGAGAAGGAAAGAGATGGCTGTTTCTTTCCTAATGAAGTCCAAAAATCAATATACATAAATTCTCTTTATTTTTCGAAATCCTTGAGATGAGGTATGATGAATTCTAAAAGTACTAATCGGACTATTCTTATACTTATTTAAAATAAGAAAAATAAAACCAACACTATCATGATCAGTTCCCTTTTGATTTTATCAAAATAGTTGCAGATCAACCTGCCCTAATAAAGCAATTGTAAACATTAACTTAACAGAAACTGTGGCTAGATTTGCTCGAATGATCCTGTACGAGGAGATTAATGCGTCAATGAAAACAAATTCACTGCTTAAGTGTATGTCAGCTCACTTGCCTTGAGGCTAATGGTCTCATTATTGTTTGTTTGTTTGTGTTTTGGGGCATATCAACCATTTTTAGGTCATTGAATGCCAGGGACAATCATTTTCAGTAAACGTTAGTTTTTGTCCACACTTAGTTTTATCTTAATAACACAATGTGTGCTAGTTAACCCATAGCTAGAGTAAATTTGGGGATTCATACCTCTCGAAAGGGTATTAGTCCACATATGAACACAAATGGAATAACTGGGATTCAAACTCGCATACTACGATTCTGAAGTCAGACTGCATATCCACTGGGCCAAATTGACTTCCCCATGTTAGCAAAGTAGTGTTAATTTGATC
>JAYKTE010258750.1:0-11770 GCA_036873565.1 Xipholeptos notoides | reverse complement strand
ATGTGGGGATTCATACCTTTCCCAACAGTATTAGTACGAATATGAACGCAAACGGAGCAACTGGGATTCGAACTCGCATACTACGATTCCGAGTTCCGACTGCCTACCGATTGGCCCAAATCGACTTCCCAACTGAAGTTTTTATTAGCTTTATCCCCAAATCTGACCTATCATAATTTGGTTTTTATTCACTGCAACAATATTCATTGCCATCAATGATAGTTTAATTAAAGATTGTGTTGTTGTTATTATATTTTCACAAATATGCAACACCTGCAACTCAGAAAATGCTAATGTTCTGGGAAGTATCGGCATTTGTTTGCCCTTTTTTTATTTCTTCCACCTTAAGTGTAAGTCAAAGAATGAAAAATGTAGAGTGACATAGACCTCTGGGTCTATTTATTTTATTCAATAAAGGAAGAACATTTCTGTGATTTTAAAAAATTTTTATTTTTTATTTTTGTTGCTATTTGGTGTTTGGGGGGGTCGATAATTACATTTGAAATGCATCATGGGTGATCCTCAGTAATGATACTGTCTTCATTGGCAATTTCGGGGTCTTCATTACCAGATCAATGTTGACAGCTACCCTCTACCTGCTTCAAGGCCCTACAGGTTGTTTGTCATTTTTTGATCTGTGCTTATAAATTAAACATTGAATTTCACAATACAAAAGCAAACATCAAAAAATTACAAGCAAACAACCCTGAGGATGGTTGAAAAGTACCGAAAACATTTGGAGGAAAACTAGAGGAATACATAAGAACTTTGGACCCTGAAACAAAAACGTTGTTTGGAAGCAAGAAAAATAGAAAGAAAGGTTCTGAAAAGGAGAATTAAAGTTCTCTTTATCGAGACATGCATGAAATTAGAACAGTGTGTGGATAGTTTTTTTTTTTTGTGGTTATGGGCATTAACATAAAATGCTAAAGTGCATCAACCCAGACCATCCTTTCATAGCTACAATTCTTTTTTCTTTTTATTCTTTTATACATAAAAGCTTACTGGAAAGAGGATTTGTTTGTGGGACAGGTGTTCCTCAAGTAGATCGGGTGTGCGTGTCATCACATGGTTATTTTCAGTCACAATCAGCTGTCCTCTATTTTCAGTGCCTTGTGACAAACATGAGTTAGACAAAAAATAAACAGATTCTGAAACCAACAAATAAACAATTTTATAAACATGATTTCTAGGCTGAGGAATTATTACACCAGTCTACTATTTGTTTATTTATTTGTTCAACAATAACTGGATTAAATCTTTTTGATGATAGAATATCAGCTTTATGTTTACAAGCTGGACTCATGTAAAGTTGAGATAAAATGGGTCATGGGAACTTCCCATATACAATTTTTCATCTCCAGGATTAAAAAAACAGTAAATTTTAAAATTTCTCCTTAATAAATATACCAATTATCAAGCTCCATTTTAAGGATAGTAAATTTAACAAATATACAGATGAGGACTATAATCTGTATAATATATATACAAATTATTGAGCCTCATCTCAACGATAGTAAATTTAACAATTATACACATTAAAACTATAATTTGGGTTATAAATATACAGATTATCAAGCATCATCTTAAGGATAGTAAATTTAACAAATATAAACATGAGGACTATAGACCACATAATAAATATAAGTCTCATCTCAAGAATTCCGAAAAATAATATTTTTAAAGTTAAAAATAAGCCTCATTAATTTTTTTCTTTGATATTGCTGAAATTTTTTAATTTAAGCATTTTATACAATTCCAATTTAACAAAAAAAAATTTGAAATCAAAAAACGAATTAAAAAGAACACAATTTAGAGAAAGATTTTTTATTTATAAATTTTTATTTTTTAAATTTAATGAATTTAACAAAAAAATTTTAAAAAATAAAATAAAAGAAAAGAAATTTTTTTCAGTTAATAATAAAAATTTAACAAAAGTTAAAAAAAAAATCAAAATGATAAGAATTTAAATTAAAAAAAATTTGATTTAAAATTTAACACATTTTTTAAAAGTTAAAAGTTTTACCAAAATTAAAAAGGAATTTAAAATAACAAAATTTAAAAAAAAAATGAAAATTAGAATTGAATACATTTTCAAAAAAATGAACAAGAAAATTTTTTAGATATAAAACATCAAAAATGAAGATAAATTTAAAAAAAATTCACACCTTGTTGAAGCCTTCTCAATTAATATTTGATTCATTTTTATCCAATATACAATGCTTCAAGTAAATTTGAGATTCCTTTTAAAAATATATAAAATTTCAATTTAATAGAAATTGATCAATTTTATTTTACTGAATCCTGCTAATTTTGCTTTTTGATTAAAGGTTGGTTAGTTTTCACTGCATGTCCTAGATTACATCAAGATTAGTTTAGTAGTTGAGTTTTTTCTGAAATTCAAATTTATAAAAAAACTACTCCCTCCAGTTTCCTATATAAGAATTTATAGATTATTATTAGAAAGAGAGAATGTCAATGACCTTCTGTCCTTAATAGTGAAGATAATAATTGATAACAAAAGTTACCTGATACTGAACGTTGTCTTGTACAACTACGTGTTGATTTAGCTATGAAGACAGATCGTTAATTTGGGAAAACCTGTGACAGTTTAGAAATATTATTGAGCAATAAATGATTGAATAAATTTGATAGCTAACCCATAGAGGTTGATAAGTCAAAAAACAAAACAAAAAAAAACAAAAAAAAATTGATAGTGCTATTTATTTTGAATTTGTATCTCTCTTGTTCTAATGCTTGTTTGTATGTTTGTTTTGGTTGTTTAACAGATAAAAAAAATCCACCCTTAATGGTTGTTTAACTCTTTGGACCTGTGCATAAAAAGTGGTAAATAGCGAAAAAGAAAATATGTAATCAGACCCGTTCTATCAGAGGACCATGGAGGGCCAAAATATTGGATGTGCCGTCTTTTTTGCTACGTCACCAGGGCCAATATATTAGCCCTTCAGGGTCTATGCTACAATCTTTGTTCTCATTGAGTACTCTTGAGGAAATGTTTCTTTTATTTAATGGCATATCAACCTTTATTGTCATCCAATTCCTTTTGATTTGGCTTTCTTTGTTTAATGACATATTAGCATTCATGGCCATTTGATTCTACTTTACTTATACCTACCCCCACCCCAATATATTATTTTAAAGATATTGAAAACTGTTATAATGGACAACCAGTTTGTCTCTAACAGATAGTAAGTCACCAAAAAAAAAAGAAAAAAGAAAAAACCTATATCTAGTTGGCTATGATATTGGGATAACCTGCACAAGGAGTATACCTATAGGTATAACCTTGTCCAACTGCAGTTCTGTGCTCAACTGTATAAAAAATAAGTACTGACTCTTCATCTTATCTGATTAGATGTTTTGACATGTTTTTCCTCCTGCCTAAACAAAACAATTTCATTCTTTTACATATTTCTGAAGGATTACATAAATATTCTTACAATTGTTGTATCACATTTTGAATTTACTTATGTCTTTCTTTTAAGACTTTAATTGGGTTGGAATCTCATTAAACTAAATCCATTAATCAATTATTATTCTGGTTGGCTGGTTTTACAGCATAGTCATTTAATGCTGAGAACAATCATTTTTTGATAAATATCTTTCTTTTTGGTTTTGTCTTTTTATGGCATATCAACCTTTTCGGTCATTTAATGTTGAGAACAATCATTTTTGATAAATGTCTTTCTTTCGTCCACAACTTGATTGAATAACACTAGATATACTAATTAATCTGTAGTTGGAGGGAATATGGATTCTTACCTTTGTCAAGAGTATTACCCGAAATGTTAATATAATGTAAGAATTGGGATTTGAACTCCCATATTACAATTCTAAAATCTAAGTTATCATCAATTGTCTTAAGTGGATTGACTCCCCCATTATTCTGGTGAGAACTGATTAAAACATGACCATTTAACTGGTGAAACTGGTGTATAATGTGAACCTGGGATATAAAAGGAAGCCATTAGGGTACTTTTAAAAAGTTGCCCCTTATTGAGGACAAATTAAAGAAGACAGCCACATTCATCCAAAATATATATAGCAGACACATTTGTGACTCCAAGAAATGCCAAGTTTACTATGTAACAAATATACAATTCCTTGATTGTAGAAATAAGTATCAACTTAGCAGATGAAAAATCTCGTCTTCATCTAACATCGTAGCACTGGTGTAGCCTGTCCCTCTAATTTTACAGAAACTGGATTTAGACGTTAGCTTTGGAAGTCTTTGGGAATCAGGAAAGATTTTTATTTAGTTAGAATTATTTTTAATTTGTCAACATTAGTAATTCTTTTGTTTATGGTACAATTCTTATGGTGTCTTAGTGTATTCTATATTTTTTACTTGTGTTTAAATAAATAATAGATAAAAAATGATATTAAGACATATGTTTACTTATTGTCTTTAAGCAGAGCTTTATATTTTTTATGAATAGGCATTTGCAATCATTAAGTTTGATGTAAGAGCTACATATGAGTCTTTTTGAAGCATTTCTATTGGCTTTTGTCATCATTTAATGACTTTTTATTGTCCTTATAAAAATATTTTATGGCCTTAAGTGAAGACTATTGTTCAGTTTTTACATGTGAATGCAATTTCTTTAAAAACATATTCAGGGGAAAGCCTGTGGTGCAATGGATGCATCAACAGGCTTTGGAATTATAACACACTGGTTCAAATCCCAATGGTTTCATTATGTCTACATTCAGGCTAATACCATTATACTATGAATCTCCTCATCCTTTCCAGCTATGGATTAAATACTGCAACTTGTATTATTCAAATGATGAATGAAAGGTGTTATTAAAAGAAAAATACCAAATATCGAATACCATTAAAACCTCATATAGACTGGGTAGGAATATTAGAATTGCATCTATGTCCTTGAGATGATATCAAACTATGTCCATTTTATACACACACACACACACACAAACATACATTATGTGTACATATGTGTTTATATTTTATATAAATACTATGGGCAACAGGGTTGGAGCAGTGGAAGAAGCTCAGTCTTTGGAATCGTATTACAGGAGTTCAAATCCAAGTCAAAAACCACACATTCACTTTCCGCTGTCTCAGGCAGATGAGGCTCATTAACTCGGGAGAGTAATTCATCTAGGTGAAGGGCAACGCTGATTACAAAAGACCAGGGTTATAATGAGCACATACAAATGGCCTTGTTCCTAACTTGGGTTCGTGCTTGACCAAGTAAATATAATATATAAATACTGGAATTAAATGCAAATTCTTGCAGAACTTATAAAATAGAGGCCAAACAAATTAGCCTTAACACCTTGTGAAAAAAAAAAAAATATATTGTTGATTAAAAAGTAATTATTTGTTACCATTGTTTTTAAAAACCTTTTTTTGAAATTCTATCTTTTTGAACTTTGTGATTCCTTTTGAAAAGGACTTATTTTTTGTAAAAATAGAAAAAGGGAATAATTCAATTGAAATTGAAATGGTATAATTTTTTTTCTTCTTCTTAAACAGGGTATCAGATTTGCTCATTGTTTTATGAACTCCTTAACATAAACATTTTCAATAAATGACCTTTTAATATCAGATTTACAAGCTGGATGTAAACAAAAATTTGGAGGATTATATGTTTAAGGAGGTTAAAGGTTAAAATGTTAAATTCCACCAGGAACCATTTATTTTACTTTTTTCTATTTTTTAAGATTTTTAATCACATTTAATTGGACTTTTTCTCTAAGCTTTATAAAAAAAAGTAGAAATAGTTTATAATAAAAATAGGGAAAAAATGTTATTTTGAAAAAAATAACTTTTATATTATTATAAGTTCAAACAGTTTATTGGGAAAGGTAGTCACTCACAATCTACCTCCAAACTATTGGTTAAATAGTCAAATTTATATATTTATAATAACGTATATAATATTGTTATATGTTTATAATAACTATTTAACACAGTAGAGGTAATCATTTAAAATAATTGGTGTCTGTATTAAATGACTGGAAAGATTGATATGCCATTAAACAAAGACACCAACTAATGAATAGCAATTTTAAATAAGTTTTTATTTTGCTTTGTTTCTTTGTTTACAATGCTTCCAGTCTTTACACCTGCCATTATCAGAGTCCTGACTCTTCCAACGCCTGGTGGTGCTCCCTGAAGACAGTGACAATAAGTCTTCTCTGATATTAATATTATCATTGTTGATTTTAAGAAATTTCCTGCCTATAAAAATCTGTTTTATTTCTCTATCTTTTTTTGAAGGACTTTTTATGTCAGTTGACATAATTTGGAAAGCTTTGGGTGGACAGACAGGCAACTTTCATATCATACTAAGAATTTAATTTGGAAGACTATTGACTGACAGACAGAGACAGCTCTCTTATCATATGGATTCAATTTAGAAGGCTTGGGACAGACAGACAGATAAACAGCATTTATAGAAAAGATTCAATTTGGAAGGCTTTGGACAGAGAGACAAACCTCTTTCATGGTGTCTCTTTTGTACCTAAGGCTAGCAGGCAAAATTGGGTTTGTCAAGACTGATAATTTGTGATATTTCAAATTTACCAGTGGTCAGGTTGACTGTTAGGCTGTTTAGTATGCTAGGGTGACTGAGTATAATAAACTAGAGGTGGTATCCTTAGCAAGAGAGGGAGGGGAGATGCTTGGAAAAGTTCACTGTCATTCTTCTCTATGGCAGGTACAAATTGAATGCAAAATAAATGTGATCTGGTTATTTATATCATATAGAAAATGAATATCTTTTTAAATATGTTCGGTCTAGTGATGTTTGTTGATATTTGGACGATTTCATTTATACTGAGGGATAAAGACAATGAGCCAATCAGAAACCAGTTTCCATAATGCCCCTGGATTTTCGTAGTTGTTTTTCTTACTTTATAGTAGTAGTATTAGCATTATTATTACTACTACAACCTTTTGCCTTGGACTATTTTACCCACCTGAAACTAATATTCACAATTTGGACTAATTTTTATTATTATTATTATAAAGAGTTTTTGCTTTCTATGATTTTCCAACAAGGATCATTTTCATCATAAACAAAAATGTCCCTACACTCAACAAAATATCTATTTTATTATTAGACAGTTACTGTATTTGGCGTGGTTTGGTCAAGGGTATATTTATCTTCTTTCTACTCAGTAAGTCCTACATTAGTATCTTCCATGTCATGGTCATTTATGTATTTATTAATTTACTTCTTTTTTTCTTTTTCAAACAGTATTTTATCTTTTCTTTAAGTCACTGATTTGATATCTATTTGGTGTAATTTGAGATAGATATATATTTTTACAAGAAAAACACCGAAACAAACACACGTGCAAACAAAATGCAAAGATAAAATACATCTTAACTACAACAAGAAATAGACAAATCAGATCAAAACAATAAAAACTAGAATGTAACTGACAAAAAATGTCAATCCCTGAGGATCGTAAAAGAAGACTGAAAACGTTTGTAAAGCTTGGTGAATATGATATTTACTTGGTCGAGCACCAACCCAAGTTCGGCACAAGGTGATTTTTTAATGTGCTCATCCCTGGGCTTTTGTAATTAGTGTTAGATGAGTTACTCTCCTGAGTTGATGAGCCTCATCTGCACAAGACAGCTGAAAGTGAATGCAATGGTTTTCACTGGGATTTGAAGTCATGTACTATGTATCCAAAGACTAAGCTTTTCCCACTGGTTCAACCTAACCTAAAAGCTTGGTGAATATATAAGAACCTTAGACCCTAAAACAAAGAACCTTGTTCGTAAACAAGAAAAATAGAACGGAAAATACTGAAAAGGAGGATTAAAGTTCTCTTTAATGAGACATGTATGAAGAATATATATATGTATGTGTTGTGATGTAGTATTTCATGTGGCATACAGTCTCCTATATTTAAAAAGAGCTAGGGGTGAATCCGTTGGTGGGAATTACAAGCTGATGCTAAACCCATAGCGATTTACTTGCCTACTCAATTTACCTGTTGTTGTGATAAGACACAGATGTTGATGATTTGAACTTACCTGGGATTAATGTACACGTTATTTGGGTATCTGTGTATTGTTATTTGTTTTTTACGATACAATGTTTTGTTTTCTTCTTTGTTCTATTCCCTAAGTCCTACATTTATAACTTTGATTTACTTATCCAAGTACCTTAGTTTCAAATAGGTTTGGTTATGGGGGTCAATCTCCAAAATAAATAAGTAGACAAAAACTAAAACTTATAGGTGCTGTTTCTGGTAAGTTTTACAAGTGAACAAGTATAGCAATAGCCATTTGAAATATTTCACTATTTTTTTAGTAAATATATGTTGAATCATTGATAGATAAGGATACACAGTGAGTAAAATAATGAATAACTTTATGCGAGGTAAATAAAAAAATAATCAAACATCTGTATCTCATCACAATAACTGGTAAACTGAATTAGTAAGTCCAACTACTATGAGTTCAGCATCAGCTCATAATTCCCCCTGACTGTTTGACCCTTAGCTCTCTTAAAGTATGCATGACTGTATGTCACAATATCCTTATTCATTGGAATAGCAAATTTTCTTCTCATTCAATACAAATGGAATAGCTCTTTTCATACAAATTTGAAATTTTATGAGGATAATTAGTCTGAGGGGTGAGATGAAAGTTGTTTTGAGATGAAAGTGAAGGAGATAAAATCTGAATTGCACAATGCATTCACAGCAAGACCAAATTAGTAACACAAGCCAAACTCTGATCACAAGATTCTTGTGAACATTCCTGAGCCATAGGAACTCTTTTTTCCCTTTTAATTTTTTTGGGGGCAAATTCTTTGGCTATGTAATAGAAAATGCTAGCAAATTTCATTTATCTATTGCAAATGGAAAAAAAAAAAAAAAATTAGTTTTTCAGTTGAATTTAGTTTCTATCTGACCTCTTTACTATTCTGTTGCTAAAATTTTATATTAAATTGTTTGCGTTGAATGATTGAATTGGTTGTAAAAGTCCTTAATATTTCTATTTTGGTTGTATTATTAAAGCTTTGAAAAAAATTTGCAGAAAATTTTCAAAACTTAAATGATTTATTTATTAGATTAAAGATAAATAAAATTTCAGTAATTTTTTTTTTGATGGCATGAAAAAGCAATATAACTAATATATTTAGTAAAATAAATATTCAATTAATTTATATAATAAAAATAACTACTAATTGATTTATTTAGTAAAAAATAAAATTTAATTGATTTAGTTAGTTGAATAAACAAAATTTAATTGATTTGTTTAGTAAAAATAACTACCAATTGATTTGTTTAGTAAAAATAACTACCAATTGATTTGTTTAGTAAAAATAACTACTGATTTTTTAGGGAAAAAATGAATTGATTTATTTACTTGAATAAACAAAATTTAATTGATTTGTTTAGTAAAAAACTGACATTTTTTTTATTTATTGAGTAAAAAATAAAATTGATTTATTTACTGCAATGAAAAAAAAATCATACAACAGTGAGTAAAAAATAATCAACAATCTTGTTTTTCTCAATATAGCAAAAGCAAGCAGGATTGAACTTGTAAAACAATTCTGTTTATCTTTATTCAAGTTTGACTTCTACTCTCATCTAATAAATTCAGACAATCAATTAATGAATTGGAATTTGATTTTTGAAAAAAATAGGGGTCACCTTGAACACCAAAAAATAGGAGTCACCTTGAACACCAGGCTGATCTTATTCTGTTTATTTGATATGGAACTATGTATGTACACAGTAGTCCTCCATAAGGTTACTACTAAATAGTGTTCTTAGCTAGGTTTTGCCTCAGAATATCCCCGATAATTATCGAAAATCGATGATTGAAAAAATCAGCTTCTAGAAGGAACAGTTCTGTTATGATTAAGACTAAAACTGTAAAAATTGCTATTATGAATGCATAACTGTGTCATGGGCCAGTCGATAGAGTATTTGTTTCGCATGTCATGGTCTCCAGGTTTTAATCCTACTTCGGGTTTGGAATGTTGACAATATTGTGCGTCACTGACAAGATCCAATAAGATGGAAACAGCTGTCCGGCACTATGTTTAAAGTTATACAAGACTTTGCATTGAATCGTAACATTATAATTTGATTTAAATACATATATATTTTTGATCATACCAAAATTTGTCGAAACTAAGCTATTCTGCTAGTAATGATATAAACCAGCAGAACCTTTGGAAATTCCATGGTAACTAGAAACTTTAACCTTACATCAACAAGAACCTTCTAATTGTAAAACCAAATAAAGACCTCATACCTCATTTATGTCACTTTCCACTCACATACTGAGCTTTCTTATATCTCTTGAATGCTACAACCAAGCTGAAAGAAAAAAACATTTAAGTTATCCAACCCTTAATCATTTTAAGATACATCAATCTGACGAAGCCACTTTGGACAGTTGTTAGGTTCCCAGACTCTGGAATCCCATTATGTATGTTCAAATAGACTTTAAACATATCTGACTAAAATATTATCAAGAAAATAATCTAAGGGAGATTGACCGTGAAAAATAGTCTCAGATTCCTAAGAGAAACAAAACTATATTACAAGTTATAGTCAAACATTTAACTTCCACCTATCATACTATAACAAATAATGTTTCAGCATTAAATGACCCATCAATGGTTGATTTTCTGTAAAACAAACCAATTAACCAATCCAACCTTTTCTTGGCTGTAATACTTAATAAGTTAAATTCTGCAAATATGCCTTTTTCAATTCATTATTTTACGAAATTATAGAAATTGTAGCCTAAAATAATATTCACCTTATTTCATCTCATCTGTAAAAATGAGGCTTTTATGACATCTGTCATGGAAAAAACATTCGTTTTATTTAACTTTATGCTTGCTAATAATTAGTGATCTAAGGAGAATATCGCTATCATTTCCTTTGTTTCAACTCCTGATAAGTGACATGAAATTCAAGGAGATCATTATTGAACAATTGTTTGTTTAAAGGGCTCAAAGGTTGATAATGGTTGTAGCATATTAATATATGGATTATAATTATTATACTATTCAATCTTATTTTATTTTATTTTATTTGTTTATATTTTAGATGATGCTGAGCAACTGGTGGCCCTCATCCCTGTCGGTGATAAACGTTTGAAACCACGCCGGACGTATGTTTAAGATCAACTATTTTTTTCTTATTTTTTTCCAAATTTATAATAGACCAAGCAAATAAATACAATCTCAGTTCTAATCCTCTGAACAGATGAAATGAATTTAAATGCTTAAAAAACAAACAAAAAGCATTGAAAAATGTTGATAAAAATGCTGAAGATAAATGTTTGTCTAACCCTCCAAGCTTCATTCTTCTTCCTTAGTGACAGAAACATAGTTTAAAAAAGGTAGAATAAAATAAAAACAGACAAAACTATTGCAATTTGTCATGACAAGGTTAAATCTCCAACCTCATACGTGTGTGCGCTATTTAACTTTATTTGCTGAGGTTATTTGCAAAGCTGCACTGCAAACAGATTTCTGACTGAAATTACTGTTTTAGTATGTCTAAAAGACAGTGTAATAATAAGGTTTTTTCAACGGTAGCATGTCTATCGAGAGCAACCAGGGCAAGCAACCAAATGCTACTCAACAGATTCTTCTTCTAAAAAGAATAAAAGCAAACAAGATATGTTTTATGGTTTATCTACCTCAGTGTAAGAATAATAAGGTTTCTTCAACAAGAGCAGGGGAAGTCGATTTGGGCCAATCGGTAGGCAGTCGGACCT
>JAYKTE010258639.1:0-11772 GCA_036873565.1 Xipholeptos notoides | reverse complement strand
CCATCTCAACCCTAATCATATGAAAAACAGAGAATATACCTAATTTCTAAAAGAACCAAAAATAAATTTTTTTAAATAAAATAAAATACCAATAAAAGACTTAACTGACCTTAAATAACCCATAGAGGTTGATAGGTCAAAAACAAAAATAAAGAAACTGTTTTTAAAATCATATTCTTAGAATTGTATTTGCCTCAATGAATGGTTTATTAAGCCAATCTTTTTGAATTTTACTTTTATAATTTTGGTCAGTTCTTTACTATGTAATTCATTGTAATGATATTAAATGCAATGGACATTTTTTGGTATTATTTATCATTTTTTAGAAGAGACTTGATAATTAGTGTTTCAGGCTTTCAGGCTGTTATCATTGTTATCTTCACAACATTTTAGACAATATTTTGGCCTTCTTCAGGTGGTATAATGAAACTTGGGAACATTCAGGTTATAATCAGAAGCCTTCATAGATCTTCAAATCCTTTATTCAGTCTCTGGAGGTAGACCGAAGAAGATGCGAGGTACATTAGCTGAAATGTAGTGAAGATAATAACAAAGATGAGGATAACAGACCAGAAACTCTAAATACATTTAGATTGTTTTATACATTATTTTTTGTAGATTGTGGGTTCGAGGCTCACAAAAAGTGTTCAGAAAGAGTTCCGAATGACTGCATGCCGGACATGAAGTACGTCAAGCGACTCTTTGGTGCCGACCTGACGACTGTGGTAAAAGCGCAGAACACACCCATTCCAGTGGTTGTGGAAAAGTGTATCAAAGAAATTGAACAAAGAGGTAAGGGGGAATATCAATCTGTGAATTCTTACTAATACTGTTGGGAAAGGTATGAATCCCCACATTCCCTCAGTGTAATTTGTGTCATCAAAAAAACTGTGTGTACAAGAACTAACGTTTACCAAAAATGATTGTTCCCGGCATTAAATGACCTAAAATGGTTGATATGCCGTAAAACACAAACAAACAAAAAAATATTAAATCTTCAGCTGAATGGGATAAAGAATTAGGTAAAAAAAAAAAAAACAACAACAAAAAACAAATGCATAATTTTAATTAGTTAATTAATTAATCCCCAAAAATAAACAAAGACATAATTAAACAAATGACTAAACAACCATTTGATAATAAGAACATTATTATTAGTAATATGAAAGAGAGAGAGAGAGAGAGAGAGAGACATGATATTTTGGACTCTAAGTCTCTTACCAAATGAGACTATTGATTTCATTCTAATTAAATAGCTTCCTGCAGACTTATATCTCTGAGTTACTAATAAGTTTCACATTTCCTAAAACATGAATTCTAGGGCTGTGACAATATGCTTTTATTGACTTGACTTTTTTTTTATTAACAGACTTGACTATTTTCGATTTTACCATTTCTTTTACTTCTGTAGTTATAAGAAGGACTGTGTAAATATGTTTTTATTAAAGAATATTCTTGTCACAGACTTGAATATTTTGCGATTTTATCATTTCTTTTAATTACTTGACTATTTTGCGATTTTACCATTTCTTTTGATTCTGTAGTTATAAGAAGGACTGTGTCAATATGTTTTTATTAAAGAATGTTCTTGTCATTACTTGACTATTTTGTGATTTTACCATTTCTTTTAATTCTGTTGTTAGTAGTAGGGCTATGACAATATGCTTTTATTAAAGAATATTCTTGTCACATCCCTAATAACTTGGGCCATGTCAAAAATATTCTTTGATAAAAGCATATTGTCACAAACCTACTCACAACATATCAGATCATTATACAATGTTTCCATTTTTGGAATATTTTATTGTTGAATATTTCCTCAATGTACATTTAAAGTGCATCAGGTTTCTGACTCCTTACAAAATTCAAAAGAATTCCATTGCAACCTTAATAAGTGGTTTTTTGATTAGACCATATTCATTTTGGGCAGCGAGGTTGGAGCAGTGGAAAAAGCTTGGTCTCTGGAATCGTATTACACGAGTTCAAATCCCAGTCAAAAACCACTTTTTCAGCTGTCTCGGGCAGATGAGGCTTGTGAACTCGGGAGAGGAATTCATCTAGGAGTAAGGATAACACTGATTCCAAAAACCCGGGTAGATGAGACCCGTCAATTCAATGCGAGTAACTTATCTAGGTGAAGGGTAAAACTGGCCTTGTGTCTAACTTGGTTTGGTGCTCGACCAAGTAGATTTCATATCTATATTCTGCCAATAAAAAAAAACAAAATCATTACTAGATTTAGATTGTTTTAAATTTCCATTTAATCTTTTATAATCTTATGAAGAATTTTTTCTTTAAAAGTCTTTGACAGGTTGTTGTGGGTGAGGGATAACTCTCACCCCGCTTCACAAAAAGATTAGTAAAACCTGAGACAATAAGGTTTGTTCTTCAGGATTTTATCTTTTCAAAATTTGAAATTTGACCTTTTGATAATTTGCCATTTGTGAACTTTGACCTTTCCCTCCTTGACTTTTTGATTGGCCATCATTGCTTCTTGCTTCTTTCCAACTCTTGGCATTAACATCTCCTTTCTTATTTGAATGTGTACAGTATGTTTCAGATGTGGGTTCAATCCCATGAAGAGAGAGAGAGAGGGGAAGGGAGAGAGAGAGAGGGAGGGAGAGAGAGAGGGAGGGAGAGAGAGAGGGGAAGGGAGAGAGAGGGAGGGAGAGAGAGAGAGAGAGAGAGGGAAAGAGAGAGAGAGAGAGAGAGAGAGAGAGAGAGAGAGAGAGAGAGAGAGAGGGATAGAGAGAGCAAATATGACGATGATGGAGGAAGATAGATTGAGGAGAAAGGGGATATTATTAATTCTCTAAAATGATGACCCACAATTTATATGTTACTGAGACGTAAGCCATAGAAAAATCTCCACTGATATTATCCTGGCCAAAGCATATCTCTTAAAGTGATCTTAACAATTTGATCCTTGTAGCTTTCCTACACCCCAAGCCTCAAGCTCTTAAACAAACCCACTCGCTCTTTCCATCTGTATTGGAAACTCCCATATAACAGACGCCATGTCTAATGTGTCTAACCCTCTTATGTATCACTTCCTCAAGGGAATGTGTATTTTCTGTTTGTGTGATCCTTCAATAGTGTGACTGACAAATATCAGTGAAATGCATACAGATGTTAGCTTGTGTGTGGTGAGGCTGACATTAAACCCCAAGGCAGACATATTCTTTATCACTTTTTAAAAAAATAATAGGAACGTCAAGAGCACATTTTAATACATATATTTTTATAGACATAGGAGAGTATCATTTTCAAATAAAGATCAGTAGAAGAAGGCTTAGTTTGCATTTCAATTGATCTTTAAATAGAAATTTTATTAATATGTTTATCTTAAAAAAAGATTTTAAACAAGAATTTGATAAACAATTATCATACTTTTATTTGATTTAGACAATTGATTTTTCTAAGAATTCAAATTTTCAAAATTCTCCTTAAATATCATTATTTTGAATCATCTTGATTCTTGTTCTTATCTTTATAGCAATATTGACAACATTTTGGTTAATATGCCCATCAGTCTTCCTCATGTATTGCTCAAAATTGGGAAGCTTTTATATCTCTTTCTAGTATATTCCAGGAACTATAAATAAACTTTATATTCAATCTATTGGTGTAGACTGTTCACATTCTGTAGCATTAATTAATAGTCCATGGTTGGGGAAAATTTTTGAAAATTAGTTGTTAAGTTTTTGTTTTTTGTTAATTAGTAATGAAATCTGTATCTAGTCCCTTATTAACTATTGTGTTCATTTTATATATTAAAATTTTTTTCATCGTAAAGTTGCCTAAAGTTCTACATATGTTTATGTTCTTTATATCTATTATTTATTACATTTCACTAGATATTTATAGAATGATGACACTTTAGTGTTCTTTAACTCTCACATGTAGAGGTTTAAAAGTATTATCTGTCTAAAATTGTGAGCTGATATGTTGCATAAGTTGCATTAATGATAATGACATAATTTAGTACTTGTAGTTCATACAAAAAAGAACAATGTAATTATCCTTAAGAAGCATTGAGATTAATGTATGAAATATTCTGAAAACTTTAATCTCAAAAAAATTCTTAGTTCTAATATCCCAGTGAAATTTTCACTAAATTGTCATTAGATAAAAAGCTTAATTCTTGTATATTTCATCACATAAGACATATATATTATTATATATAAAGAAGATTGGTTAAACAGAATTAAACAGAAACTTTTCGTTCTATTTATATATTTCTAAATTAATTCATTCTTGGAAGTAAAACTATTTTCAACAGTTCCATATTGCAAAATAATATATATACATATGTAAGGTAGAGATGAATGTTTCAGACAGGATATGTAAACAAAAACAGAATAAAGAATGTGTGTAAAAATGCAAGAATGGATGACACTATCAAAATTGAAATTGAAATCAATTTTGACAGTCATAAAAGAAAATTTCTGTGCCAAAATATGTGTCAGCATTTTGTGAATAAATCTCCAACCCGGTGGTTTTACACATATTCTTTACAACATTTGATTTTCATAAATATACATATGTACATTTGGTTTGAGAGGAGAATAGATGGCATAAAGTGATAATTGTGCGTTTAATCCTTTTGCTCAGCTTTGGAGTCAACTTGAGCTTTCTTCAATTGAACAAGATGCTTATTAATACAATGGCACATTGAAATTATAGTAGTAATTGGTTGACAACAAAGTATTTCCATAAAAAAATCAAGACTTCTAATTTTTTAAATGGTTTTGTATGGAATGTAATAAAATAAGAAAACAAACAAAAGGGGCTTATCCCATTTTTGAAAGTGGATTCAATTGTTGAGCAACAAATCAAAATAAGTTTAATAGTTAGTTTTTGAAAAGAAGATAAAAATAAAAGAACAAGAAAAAAAAACTAACAAGAAAAATAAGAAAAAATGATACGCCAATTTAAGCAAGTCATTTGTTGTTTAATGAAGCCTAAAGAAAAACAAATCTTGCTATGTAAATGGATATCTAGAGGCATTCCGTGTAGACCTTAAATAAAATTAGCAGCAAATGAGAAGAATGTCATAGTTAAGACAAACTGAAACCCACAATATTTTTTAAACAATTCTTGTATGACATATTTAATCTAATAAATCAGACACAAAGATATTGTTTTAGCAAAGGAGAATGGCTTATATAGGGGAGATTCTCTCTATATATAAGAATCTGGATGTGAGTAGAACTTCTAAAACAAAAATATTCATAGCAACAAACAGTTGGAAAGTTATTTCAATAAAGTAGTTGATGTTCTTCCTCCCATATTTATTACAAAAATTTCACATTTGTATATAAAATCTCTCTCAAAAGTCCCTGTTTGTAATGCCCCACACACAAATCCTGATGATTAATTGCATATGTTATCTATTTGTTCATATTTCTTGAACTAAACAGGCAATTGTGTCGAAAGCAGAAATCTGTTTATTTGACACATTGGCATAGAAAAAGTTTTTATAGTCTTAAAAGATCAAGTCAGCATCATTTCTATAATCAGGAAAAGATTAATATCATAATGAAGTGTAAAATACTAAAATGTTTTTGAAAAATTATTTTCAAAGTAAATATACATATACTAAAAATATACAAATTTAACAAACATCTTTTTCTAAAATTAACTATAAAGAGTTTGGAAAAAAAATGACATATTGTTTTCAAATTCTACTAACCTAAAAACTTAGTAAGGTAATGATAATGTAATTCAGTGTGTAACAGAATTTTGAGTGTGTGGTATGGAGATTCTTCATAGCGATTATGATATGACACAATGAACGATTTGGATTTAATTAATACAAGATTAATTAAGTAATCTAAAATAATTTTAAAATAATGGGTATATAACTCAACAATATATATATATATATATATATATTGTTGAGTTATATACCCATTATTTTAAAATTATTTTAGATTACTTAATTAATCTTGTATTAATTAAATCCAAATCGTTCATTGTGTCATATCATAATCGCTATGAAGAATCTCCATACCACACACTCAAAATTCTGTTACACACTGAATTACATTATCATTACCTTACTAAGTTTTTAGGTTAGTAGAATTTGAAAACAATATGTCATTTTTTTTCCAAACTCTTTATAGTTAATTTTAGAAAAAGATGTTTGTTAAATTTGTATATTTTTAGTATATGTATATTTACTTTGAAAATAATTTTTCAAAAACATTTTAGTATTTTACACTTCATTATGATATTAATCTTTTCCTGATTATAGAAATGATGCTGACTTGATCTTTTAAGACTATAAAAACTTTTTCTATGCCAATGTGTCAAATAAACAGATTTCTGCTTTCGACACAATTGCCTGTTTAGTTCAAGAAATATGAACAAATAGATAACATATGCAATTAATCATCAGGATTTGTGTGTGGGGCATTACAAACAGGGACTTTTGAGAGAGATTTTATATACAAATGTGAAATTTTTGTAATAAATATGGGAGGAAGAACATCAACTACTTTATTGAAATAACTTTCCAACTGTTTGTTGCTATGAATATTTTTGTTTTAGAAGTTCTACTCACATCCAGATTCTTATATATAGAGAGAATCTCCCCTATATAAGCCATTCTCCTTTGCTAAAACAATATCTTTGTGTCTGATTTATTAGATTAAATATGTCATACAAGAATTGTTTAAAAAATATTGTGGGTTTCAGTTTGTCTTAACTATGACATTCTTCTCATTTGCTGCTAATTTTATTTAAGGTCTACACGGAATGCCTCTAGATATCCATTTACATAGCAAGATTTGTTTTTCTTTAGGCTTCATTAAACAACAAATGACTTGCTTAAATTGGCGTATCATTTTTTCTTATTTTTCTTGTTAGTTTTTTTTTCTTGTTCTTTTATTTTTATCTTCTTTTCAAAAACTAACTATTAAACTTATTTTGATTTGTTGCTCAACAATTGAATCCACTTTCAAAAATGGGATAAGCCCCTTTTGTTTGTTTTCTTATTTTATTACATTCCATACAAAACCATTTAAAAAATTAGAAGTCTTGATTTTTTTATGGAAATACTTTGTTGTCAACCAATTACTACTATAATTTCAATGTGCCATTGTATTAATAAGCATCTTGTTCAATTGAAGAAAGCTCAAGTTGACTCCAAAGCTGAGCAAAAGGATTAAACGCACAATTATCACTTTATGCCATCTATTCTCCTCTCAAACCAAATGTACATATGTATATTTATGAAAATCAAATGTTGTAAAGAATATGTGTAAAACCACCGGGTTGGAGATTTATTCACAAAATGCTGACACATATTTTGGCACAGAAATTTTCTTTTATGACTGTCAAAATTGATTTCAATTTCAATTTTGATAGTGTCATCCATTCTTGCATTTTTACACACATTCTTTATTCTGTTTTTGTTTACATATCCTGTCTGAAACATTCATCTCTACCTTACATATGTATATATATTATTTTGCAATATGGAACTGTTGAAAATAGTTTTACTTCCAAGAATGAATTAATTTAGAAATATATAAATAGAACGAAAAGTTTCTGTTTAATTCTGTTTAACCAATCTTCTTTATATATAATAATATATATGTCTTATGTGATGAAATATACAAGAATTAAGCTTTTTATCTAATGACAATTTAGTGAAAATTTCACTGGGATATTAGAACTAAGAATTTTTTTGAGATTAAAGTTTTCAGAATATTTCATACATTAATCTCAATGCTTCTTAAGGATAATTACATTGTTCTTTTTTGTATGAACTACAAGTACTAAATTATGTCATTATCATTAATGCAACTTATGCAACATATCAGCTCACAATTTTAGACAGATAATACTTTTAAACCTCTACATGTGAGAGTTAAAGAACACTAAAGTGTCATCATTCTATAAATATCTAGTGAAATGTAATAAATAATAGATATAAAGAACATAAACATATGTAGAACTTTAGGCAACTTTACGATGAAAAAAATTTTAATATATAAAATGAACACAATAGTTAATAAGGGACTAGATACAGATTTCATTACTAATTAACAAAAAACAAAAACTTAACAACTAATTTTCAAAAATTTTCCCCAACCATGGACTATTAATTAATGCTACAGAATGTGAACAGTCTACACCAATAGATTGAATATAAAGTTTATTTATAGTTCCTGGAATATACTAGAAAGAGATATAAAAGCTTCCCAATTTTGAGCAATACATGAGGAAGACTGATGGGCATATTAACCAAAATGTTGTCAATATTGCTATAAAGATAAGAACAAGAATCAAGATGATTCAAAATAATGATATTTAAGGAGAATTTTGAAAATTTGAATTCTTAGAAAAATCAATTGTCTAAATCAAATAAAAGTATGATAATTGTTTATCAAATTCTTGTTTAAAATCTTTTTTTAAGATAAACATATTAATAAAATTTCTATTTAAAGATCAATTGAAATGCAAACTAAGCCTTCTTCTACTGATCTTTATTTGAAAATGATACTCTCCTATGTCTATAAAAATATATGTATTAAAATGTGCTCTTGACGTTCCTATTATTTTTTTAAAAAGTGATAAAGAATATGTCTGCCTTGGGGTTTAATGTCAGCCTCACCACACACAAGCTAACATCTGTATGCATTTCACTGATATTTGTCAGTCACACTATTGAAGGATCACACAAACAGAAAATACACATTCCCTTGAGGAAGTGATACATAAGAGGGTTAGACACATTAGACATGGCGTCTGTTATATGGGAGTTTCCAATACAGATGGAAAGAGCGAGTGGGTTTGTTTAAGAGCTTGAGGCTTGGGGTGTAGGAAAGCTACAAGGATCAAATTGTTAAGATCACTTTAAGAGATATGCTTTGGCCAGGATAATATCAGTGGAGATTTTTCTATGGCTTACGTCTCAGTAACATATAAATTGTGGGTCATCATTTTAGAGAATTAATAATATCCCCTTTCTCCTCAATCTATCTTCCTCCATCATCGTCATATTTGCTCTCTCTATCCCTCTCTCTCTCTCTCTCTCTCTCTCTCTCTCTCTCTCTCTCTCTCTCTCTTTCCCTCTCTCTCTCTCTCTCTCTCCCTCCCTCTCTCTCCCTTCCCCTCTCTCTCTCCCTCCCTCTCTCTCTCCCTCCCTCTCTCTCTCTCCCTTCCCCTCTCTCTCTCTCTTCATGGGATTGAACCCACATCTGAAACATACTGTACACATTCAAATAAGAAAGGAGATGTTAATGCCAAGAGTTGGAAAGAAGCAAGAAGCAATGATGGCCAATCAAAAAGTCAAGGAGGGAAAGGTCAAAGTTCACAAATGGCAAATTATCAAAAGGTCAAATTTCAAATTTTGAAAAGATAAAATCCTGAAGAACAAACCTTATTGTCTCAGGTTTTACTAATCTTTTTGTGAAGCGGGGTGAGAGTTATCCCTCACCCACAACAACCTGTCAAAGACTTTTAAAGAAAAAATTCTTCATAAGATTATAAAAGATTAAATGGAAATTTAAAACAATCTAAATCTAGTAATGATTTTGTTTTTTTTTATTGGCAGAATATAGATATGAAATCTACTTGGTCGAGCACCAAACCAAGTTAGACACAAGGCCAGTTTTACCCTTCACCTAGATAAGTTACTCGCATTGAATTGACGGGTCTCATCTACCCGGGTTTTTGGAATCAGTGTTATCCTTACTCCTAGATGAATTCCTCTCCCGAGTTCACAAGCCTCATCTGCCCGAGACAGCTGAAAAAGTGGTTTTTGACTGGGATTTGAACTCGTGTAATACGATTCCAGAGACCAAGCTTTTTCCACTGCTCCAACCTCGCTGCCCAAAATGAATATGGTCTAATCAAAAAACCACTTATTAAGGTTGCAATGGAATTCTTTTGAATTTTGTAAGGAGTCAGAAACCTGATGCACTTTAAATGTACATTGAGGAAATATTCAACAATAAAATATTCCAAAAATGGAAACATTGTATAATGATCTGATATGTTGTGAGTAGGTTTGTGACAATATGCTTTTATCAAAGAATATTTTTGACATGGCCCAAGTTATTAGGGATGTGACAAGAATATTCTTTAATAAAAGCATATTGTCATAGCCCTACTACTAACAACAGAATTAAAAGAAATGGTAAAATCACAAAATAGTCAAGTAATGACAAGAACATTCTTTAATAAAAACATATTGACACAGTCCTTCTTATAACTACAGAATCAAAAGAAATGGTAAAATCGCAAAATAGTCAAGTAATTAAAAGAAATGATAAAATCGCAAAATATTCAAGTCTGTGACAAGAATATTCTTTAATAAAAACATATTTACACAGTCCTTCTTATAACTACAGAAGTAAAAGAAATGGTAAAATCGAAAATAGTCAAGTCTGTTAATAAAAAAAAAGTCAAGTCAATAAAAGCATATTGTCACAGCCCTAGAATTCATGTTTTAGGAAATGTGAAACTTATTAGTAACTCAGAGATATAAGTCTGCAGGAAGCTATTTAATTAGAATGAAATCAATAGTCTCATTTGGTAAGAGACTTAGAGTCCAAAATATCATGTCTCTCTCTCTCTCTCTCTCTCTCTTTCATATTACTAATAATAATGTTCTTATTATCAAATGGTTGTTTAGTCATTTGTTTAATTATGTCTTTGTTTATTTTTGGGGATTAATTAATTAACTAATTAAAATTATGCATTTGTTTTTTGTTGTTGTTTTTTTTTTTTTTACCTAATTCTTTATCCCATTCAGCTGAAGATTTAATATTTTTTTGTTTGTTTGTGTTTTACGGCATATCAACCATTTTAGGTCATTTAATGCCGGGAACAATCATTTTTGGTAAACGTTAGTTCTTGTACACACAGTTTTTTTGATGACACAAATTACACTGAGGGAATGTGGGGATTCATACCTTTCCCAACAGTATTAGTAAGAATTCACAGATTGATATTCCCCCTTACCTCTTTGTTCAATTTCTTTGATACACTTTTCCACAACCACTGGAATGGGTGTGTTCTGCGCTTTTACCACAGTCGTCAGGTCGGCACCAAAGAGTCGCTTGACGTACTTCATGTCCGGCATGCAGTCATTCGGAACTCTTTCTGAACACTTTTTGTGAGCCTCGAACCCACAATCTACAAAAAATAATGTATAAAACAATCTAAATGTATTTAGAGTTTCTGGTCTGTTATCCTCATCTTTGTTATTATCTTCACTACATTTCAGCTAATGTACCTCGCATCTTCTTCGGTCTACCTCCAGAGACTGAATAAAGGATTTGAAGATCTATGAAGGCTTCTGATTATAACCTGAATGTTCCCAAGTTTCATTATACCACCTGAAGAAGGCCAAAATATTGTCTAAAATGTTGTGAAGATAACAATGATAACAGCCTGAAAGCCTGAAACACTAATTATCAAGTCTCTTCTAAAAAATGATAAATAATACCAAAAAATGTCCATTGCATTTAATATCATTACAATGAATTACATAGTAAAGAACTGACCAAAATTATAAAAGTAAAATTCAAAAAGATTGGCTTAATAAACCATTCATTGAGGCAAATACAATTCTAAGAATATGATTTTAAAAACAGTTTCTTTATTTTTGTTTTTGACCTATCAACCTCTATGGGTTATTTAAGGTCAGTTAAGTCTTTTATTGGTATTTTATTTTATTTAAAAAAATTTATTTTTGGTTCTTTTAGAAATTAGGTATATTCTCTGTTTTTCATATGATTAGGGTTGAGATGG
>JAYKTE010258528.1:0-11774 GCA_036873565.1 Xipholeptos notoides | reverse complement strand
TGAGTAGATATACAGAAATTGAATAATAATAATCATAATTATATCATTAATAATATAAACAACAACATCAATAATAATAATAATAATAATAATTACAATAGTAATAATTCTATGATTAGATATACTGATATTGTATAATATTAATTCTATACTTATAATATTATTATTAATGATAATTACACTATTAATAATGTATTTAGTATTTATAATTAAACTAGTAATAATTTCTAGATTGAGATATACATAAATTGAATAATGATAATCATAATTATAACTTCAATAATATAACAATAGTAATAATTCTTAAATACCAGCTGTACAAGATTGGAATAACCATTGTTGTTGATTGTCATCTAAACATAACGTCTTTGTTCGTTCATTATTTTTGGAAAAAATACAATGAAAAAGATCCATTTTTCAGGGAATTTTTTAAAATTTAAATTTACTAGAGTTTTTATTTATTCGTTAGTGTTTTCTTTATTTAATAACTAATTAATCATTAGTCATTTAATTCTCAAACTAATCTTGTAATTATATGAAATTTTAAAATGTAAATTTTTTGAAAAATACTACTCACGCTCTGTATCCAGTAATTTTGGTATGAAGGGTTCTTTGTTGTTGTTTTTTAAAGTCTTAAAATGAATGTAATATGGATTAGCTAGGGTTTCAATCTGTATTTTAATATACCAAACTTTAAATCTTCAAGCCAAGAAAACTACCCCTGCTTGTATAGCGTAATTAACAATATTTTTCAGAATGACATATTAATGTATATGAAGAACCCTTATTTTTAGAAATTGAAGAGCAGGAAAATAGTTGTGTATTATAATCATCATGAGTTATATATGGGATGCTAGATTTTTTTAGATATTAAATTTGGGAGTAAAAACGTTTATACTTTAAAAATGTATATTTGAACAGACTTATTTTGTTTAATTATTTTGCTTAAAACAAAAGAATTGATTAGTGCAGAAAAAATTCTATTATATATATATATATAACCATTGTTGGTTAGAGTATACCAAGCCTGTGTCTTAAATTAAATTGATTAGTGCAGAAAAAATTCTATTATATATATATATATATATATATATATAGGGTTGATGACACCTTCCATCGTCTCTCGTGACGGACGGATGCCATCATCATTATATATATATATATATATATATATATATATATATCTTTGGTGAGCTTTTAGGACAATCTAATATTTTAAGAATTTAAGTTTTCAAATAAAGAGCTTTGTTATGAAGAGTTTTCCATAACAAAGTAGGTATTTGGGGTTTGTATTGTTATGGCCCAACACCATCTAAATTATCTCGTGATTCACTTTTTTGCTCTACAAAAAGCCTTCTATTTCCAGGGTGTGGTTTGGCATTTAAACAATCCCCTGATGAACTGCCAATTTGTTGAGATCTCATTAAAGGTGCTTCTATTGACGTACTGTAAATAATGGCTGGGTTTTCCACTTTACATTCCCTTCCTTGGGTTTTATTGAAAAATGGTTCGGTTGTTAAAGTACTCTACGCAAACATGGGTGCAAGAGAAGATAAATTAACAGGCCTTCTAAATATGAGGCAAATGTAAACTTGCAAACTGGGGTGTGTGTGTGTGTGTGTGTCTGCCTGCCTGCCTGCCTAGCTCTGAGGTAGTGGTATGGGTAAAGGAAAGCTTATAGCAGGGAATACTTCAGCATCAAAGATTTGACACTCCCATATAAGCAGTAAGCCTTTACATAGTCAATTAAATTCTAACCACTATTAACTTCTTGAAATGAATGAGTTTGTTTCTTTGTTGACTAATGATTACTAATTCTTAACTTTTATCAAAAACACATTTTACTCTTCCCTTTTAATCAATGGTTGCTTAGTCAAAACTGTTTATTTTTAAAAAAAGTCCAAAAAGCTATCAACTTCTAGTGTTCTTAAGTAATGCTGAGTCTTTTGAAATCTATTCTCTAATCTTTCATAAAATACCACCCAATATTTAAAATCACTTGTTTGCAGCTTACAGCCAGGAAAGGGTAAGATTTAGAATATTATTCTAAATCATTTTTAATTTATATTTTTTCTTGTAATTACATTGGTTTGATTTTAGTTTAGTTTTTGTTTGTTTTAAAATTCATTTTAGTTTTCATTACATTTTTTAACTTAATTCTAAAACCATTATTATAATGTTAGTGCATACGTGGGTCACAAATAACAATCATCATTACAAACAGTAATTAGAGAAGAATAAATTACCTCCATTTAATGACTCTCTATTATAGAGATAACTAAACCCTTTTCCAACAGAAAAAAAAACAACAAAAAAACTTAATTTTTTTAAAGTCTAAGTTTTCAAATTATCTCTTTGTATATTTTGTTTTTAGATTAAAAAAAAGGAAAATTTAGGAGGATTTATTATTTTGAAAATTTGAAAAAATTTAATACATTCTTTAAAAAAATATATTATTGAAATATACACGGGTTCTGCTAGTCATTATTATTGTTATGAGTTTGTTTGTGAAGGTGAATGTAAGTGGTAGATGAAGTTAGCAGAGACAAAATAATGCTTCAAGTGGAAAGTTTTGTGATTTAAATAGTTGAATTTTTACTTTAGGGGTCCTAATGTCAAGTCAATCTGTTCTGTTTACTTTTAGGTTCAGATCATTAAAAAACAAAATTGTCATCATTATTAAATAGTCATAATTGCTATTGGGGATAAAATAATGCTTCTAACAATCTCATTTTTTTTTGACTGGCAACATTTTACTTGTTTTTACAATTTATAATCATGTCTATTTATTTACTCGTTTATATTTTATTTGAGTATTGGTCTACATTGTATGTTCAACGATTTTGCTTTTTTTTTCTATTTGCTAGTATATAATTTTATTTCTTCTGTGGGAACCAATGCTAGTTTGTATTATATAAAGAATAAATATATTTCATTTATTACTGATTTTTTATTGATACAAACTGCTTCTACTATGTCCCTGCTTTTCAACAAAATCTTTCATCTTACCCATCTATCTTTTTATTAATTTTTTATAAATAAAAATTATTCCCTAAGATATTTAATTTAAATCAGTCGGCATCTTCTTTTAAACCTGTTGTTATATTCTAACATTCAACTACATTCCATCTTTTACTATAGTATTTAATTCAAAATCTGTTAATTTAGAAATAATACAAAAAGTGCACAAATAGTTTAGAAATACTCCGTGAATTAACTTAAGCTAACTGTTGCTGCTTGTTTGGGGTTTTTTATGTGTAAAATTTGTAACTGATATACTAAGATATTTCTGCCTCGCAGTTTTGAATTTCATATCAACCAATCAGAAGTTGTTACGTTAGCTGAAAAGAAATGCATTCTGTGCAGAATATTCCTATGAATATCAAACTACTTTAAAGAATTACAATCCTCCAGGAAATCTTTTTTAACAGAAAGCAAGAATTTAATTTTTTTTTTTTTCAAATTAAAGAACAATTTCTAAAAATCTGATAAAAATAAAACGTTAATGCTGAAATATTCAGAGTGAATTTTTTATGAAGTATAAATATTTTGATAGAATTGTGATTGATTGATTGATTGAAATTTTACACATTGATTTCTTCAAGAAGAGTCTCAAGAAATAAATGGCTTCCATTTTTGATTTTTTTTTTTGAAGTAAAATTTTCAAAACAAGATTGATTGTTTTGTTTTATGGCATATCAACGTTTTTGCTAATTTAATGCTGCAAACAATCGTTTTTATCAAGCACCTTTTTATCATTACATTGTTTTAAATGACCACAACTTTTACTATTTAATCCATAACTGGAGAGAATAATGGGATTCATGCCTTTCCCAAGAGTATTAGCCTAAAGGTGAACATAATGGAACGACTGGGATTCAAAATCTCTTATTACAATTCCAAAGTCCGACTGTCTATCCATTGTGGACTTCCCCACCAAACAAAAACAAATCCAAATGACATCTACGAAGAATAGAAACTTATTTTAATATTTTTACTAAGAGAACTCTGTCTTTCTCTCCAAACCTTTCCAAATTATTTCACAGGACATTAAAAAAATCTCAATCATGTGAAATATGACATTAAGATAGAAATGTTAGAAAGCAAGATAAGTCTAGGATTAAAGGGATGGTTAAAAAATAAAAGGTCTTAATTAAAAAATAATAATTTATTATTCCTTGGTTAGTGGTTTTTGTTTTGTTTAACGGCATGTTAAACTTTCTGGCCATTTGGCGGATTAACATTTCTGGTTATTTAATACTAAGACCAATTGTTTTAAATGATTATTTATTTTATTTAGTGATAGTTAGAAACAATAATTTGACTATTCAACCAAAAGTTAGGAGAGATTGGGGAATTGGTATCTTTCACAATGCTATCATTCTGTTTGTTTGTTTGTGTTTCATGGCATAACAAACTTTTAGGTCATTTAATGCCGATACCAATCAGTTTTAATAACTGTTCTTTTGTCCACACATAGTTCTTTTTAAATAACATAGTATGCACCATTTAACTTATAGCTGGAGGGAATGTGGGGATTGATACCTCTCCCAAGGGTATTAGTCCAAATGTAAATGAAACAACTGGGATTTGAACTCTCGCAATACAATTTCGTAGTCTGACTACCTATCTTCTGCCCCAAGTGGACCTCCTCCTATTATCCTGTAAGTGAACCTAACAATCTTTAAACTTGTGAAAAATAATGTCCCAACTGTTTGGATGAGTGGAAATCCTTTCTGCTAAAGATTTGGAAAGTGTGTCTCTTGCAAAGTCAAGTCAATGATTCTGGTGATTAGGGACATAAATTGTTCCATGAAATACTGGGCCTTCATATATTTTCTTTCTTTCTTTTTGATTTAGGCTGAAGAGCTTAACACTATTATTGGAAATGCGTTTAAAATGGCGTACGCTCAACTACGTGAACGGCAACCGACATTCAACGAGCTGATCGAGCGCCAGATTCTCGAGCAAAAGGCCAAGTTTGCTGAAGATCAAGAACAAGCGCAAAAAGAGTTCCAACAGAAGCTCAACGAGATTGCAACTCCGACTCCTTTTTGTGAGAAGGCCATTCAGAGAATGGAAATGAGACGTCAGCTGAGTGAAGAGACAGCCCAGGAACGGGAAAAAGAATTGGCACATCATCAACAACAAACAACTTCGAGCATACGAAGTTGGCTCTTGGTAGGTGTAGATAAGTGAACAACAAAAATTGAAGACATACCTATAGGCTCTATCACTCTAGGTTTTTAATTCTGTGAACTACACTTAGGGTGGAAGAAAAAAAATAGGCAAATGAATGCCAATACTACCCTGAACATCATATACAGCAAAAGATTTCAGAATGAGACTGACCAATAAATCTCACCATTTTTCAGATCTTATTTCCCAACCTAGGGTTTCGAGACACCTACAATATACAACACTAGTTTTGTAGTCCACTGAATAGATTTTTGGCCCAGATTTATAAACAAAAAAGGCCTGTATTACTGAAATAGTTAAATAAAACAAATATTTGTCATTTTTTTAAAAAGAAAAAAAAAATTCTAGTATTAGAACATTGTTTACTTGATAATTTAAAAAAAAAATTTTATTTCATTTTTTTTTGCAGGGAAGACCAAATGATCGGATTAAATATCGCTCCCCCGTAACAGAGATTCTGTCAATGACTTCTGCTGGACGAAATGCTTCACCCCCACCGCTCATCAAACCATTGAGTCCAGCCCATATCAGTCAACTTCGACAGCGAAATCTAGACTTTGCCTTCCAGGACCACCGAAATTCTGCTCCTCCAGGGGTGAGCACCTCCTCCGTAAATGCTATCAAAGAATGTTTTGAGAATCATAACAGTAATTGTAAGAATAAAGGATCCCCAGTCACTGCCCTCAAAGATGAAATTGACAGACATTTCAATGGATTGACAATAGAAGGCTTGCCAGTGGAAGCAGGTCTCTCGGAAAACTATTTATATCCAGTTACCCAACCAAGGCAAACAGAAAAAGAGAAGGTACTAAGATGCTTGCAGATTTTCTTTTTAATTTCGCTCTTTTTATTGCTTGATTCAATCTTTAAGAGCTGTTTCGATTATTGGTAGTTTTCTTTATCATTCTTATTTTCTCCCAATTCTATTTACACTTTTAATAAATTCAACTCCTTATTTCCCATAGATAAAACCCTAAAATTTATATTGATTTTTTATGATTTTGTCCATAAAACCCAGAAAATTTTTTAAAACTTGTCTTTCATGATAATAGAGTATAAAAAGTGATCTTTCCTACTTTAAATTTTATACGAAATCAATTTAGAGACTGTAGATAATTATCATATTATGTTATAATTAAAGTAATTTCTAATTATTCATCTGTTCTCTTTGAAGTATAATAATAGAAATGGTAAAAAATAATTTACCTAATTTTTCTTTAGAAATTGTTAGGATTCAGTATTTTATTTATACAATATATATGATCTATTAGATTATTCTTCTGTTATAGCATAATTGGTTGTTCTGTATAATTGATTGCTGTATTGTTAGGAGTTAGTCTCTCAGAATAAAACATCCTTTTGCCCTTTGATTACTTTTTAGATTAGTTCTAATTTGATAAATCTTGCCTGAACACAAGTTATTAAGTCCAATTCTTCATTATCCATTTATTTGAATTGGCATAACCCTGAACTTAATTACCCTAAAAAGCTCTATCACTCTAGGTTTTTACTTCTGTGAACTACACTTAGGGTGGAAGAAAAAAATAGGCAAATGGATGCCAATACAACCCTGAACATCATAATATAGCCTGTGGGCTAAATTGTAATAAACAATTAAAAATAATTATAATAAACTATTAAAGATAATTATAATAAACTGTTAAGAATGATTGCAGTAAACTGTTAAGAATGATTGCAATAAACTATTAAATGATGAAATCAAAGCTGAATCTTTGAAGTACAAACCATTCAAACAAATATGACATGTTGATTTATTTCTGATAAAATCTATCATTTTGGGCAAGTCTATAGGGGATATGGGGGGGGGGGTATAATTATTTTCTAATACGATCTTAATTCAGTTTGAAATTGTAAACATTTGTCCTGAAAATAATAGTTTAGTTCCAAATTAATTTCCAAATAATTAAACTGCTTTTTTTTAAAGCAGGCAGAAAAAGAAAAGGTAAACAAATTTTTTTTCTTTTTTTTACAAGTTTATTTTTGGTTTTCTTGCAGTTGGTTCAATTGTTTTGCTTTCAACATGTGATATCTTTAATATAAATAAGATATCTTATTTATTTTGTGGGCTTTCTTATATCATCTCATTTTTTGTGAATCATTTGTGTCTGTATGATATGTTACCAATGATACCTTTAATTTTGTGCTATGGTTTTTAATGTTTCTTATAAATCAATATATATGTCAAAGATAAAAATTAAATTCCGACAATATGAAAAATATACATAAATGAAAACAACAATAGGAATAATATTCACTTAGATATTTTTCAGTCCATATATTTTATTTTTAGCCAAAAATCTTAAACCCTGATTATGGTTTTCATTGGCCAAAACGTTTAAGCGTTGGCTTTTTAAAAATAATATAATTCCTATTGTTGTTTTTATTTATATATATATATATATATATGTATATATATATATATATATAAAGAAAACTTGAAGCAATTTATGATAAAACATTTCCTCAAACAACATCATTAATGTTCAATGAAATTTGTATTACATAGGATTTGTGCCTATGTATATGTATGTATGCTTTGAGTTTAGTATATTTAGGCAGAATATCATTATTCAGACATATTTCATTAAAAAGAAAAGAGAAAATACACCTTAACTACAACAAAATAAACACATCAGATTAAAACACATACTAGAATATAACTGACAAAAAATGTCAATCTGAGGATGGTCAAGGAGGACTGAAAACGTTTGGAAAAAAACTTATTTTATTAAATATAGATATTTTACAATGTATTTAAACGTTGTCCTTATATCTTATTACAATCTCAAGTTTATATTCTCATAAAACTCAAGCCTGAACATAATCATACACACACACCCATCACACATACATATTGTCTGTTAAGCTTTTTCTGGTACTTTTAGCATAATTTCGATCTTTGGTTACCATGAAGTCATTTTTCGTTGTCTCTTATTTTTTTTCCACTAATTAAAATTTATTTTATTTATTATTAAGTAGAGTCCATTCTTAATGTGTGCGTGCATTTGTTTAATTTCAATATGGCTATTTTATTTGTTTATTGTTTTAACATCAAGTGATTCTTTTTTTTTTTTTTTTACTTTATTGTAAACACCATTTGAATTACTTTGGGAGAGAGTTATTCCCTATAATCTTTTCATGTTTGCCTCTCTACTTTTTCTAAAAATCTCTATTCTTCCTCTTGATTCTTTTGTCCCTCTGTCTACATGTATCATTTGTTGGTTGCAAATTATTTAATGCTTTCTCCATAATGCATAAGCTGTCTAGTTCATCCTGAAGATGATAGCATTTTGTCATTACTGTTATTTTCTTTGAGAATCTTTTTCTACATTTAGGGTGTTCCAATAACTTGGATAGAAGTTAAAACATTTATCACATTAAAAATATATTATATACATATATATATATATACATACATACAAATACTTATATATATATATATATGTATTTGGGTGGGGTATAATATATCTTTAATATTCTAAATATGTTAACTTCTGTCAAAGTTATTGGAACACCCTATATAACTCTTTCAGAATCAGAACTACTTTTTTTTCGTAAATAGTTACATACCAATCTATTTTAATGTTTTTTTTTCTCAAAATTGGGACTATTTCAAGTTCTCCATAGAAACAGTACATTTTTATTTATTTGAATAATAATATTGGAACTATTCTAAAAATTCAAGTTTTTTTTAGTTTCTAATAAAACATTTTCCTCATGTTTAGCATTTTCTTCAAGAAAGAATTTCTCCATTATAAAACAATAAAGTTTTGTTGATTCTTACTTTGCTAATAGCAAAAAGAAAAACTCTCGTTGTATGACTTACATAAAAATTAGTTTAAAAAAAAGCATGAAATTAAAGGAAGATAATTTCAATCTATTTTCTCTTTCTGTAACAATTTTTAAATTCTGTGTTGATTCCATTTATGTAGCCATCGGAAAAAGATAAGGAGAAAGATAAGGAGAAAGATAAGGAGAAAGATAAGGAAAAGGTATCAACCTCTGTGGTTATTTTGCATGTATCATTTAAAAAAAAAAATTTCTCTAAGATTTTAATTGTTTTGTTTTTTTCTTCAAATTATCACATCTGGCTTAGTCTTGTGTATATGTGCAGTGCATATCAAAAATACATTCTAAGCTGTTTTTTTTTGGGTTTTTTTTCTGTCTGAATCATTACTCTTTATGAATTGTTAATCTTTGAGAAAACTGTCAATATAATTATTGGGAAGAATCTCCTGTTTCCCTCTCTTTTGTTTGATGTATGATAAACACATTTTCTTGGAATTATTTTTACATACATTTCTACAGTTCCAAATTAAATATTGTCCTTACAACGTGGTTTTGTTCCAAAAGTAATGCCTCTTATCTTTAAACTTAAAAAGTTGAAGAGCTACAAAGACGTGAGTGGTACCATTAAAATGGGCGACCTTTTGTCCTCCAGAATTTATTTTTCTACATTGTCACCGCCAATCTCAATGCACCTTTGTGGTCCATTTTCGCGTCCAAAGCTCGCTTCGTCATTCACATATCTGTCACCACTCTGAAATCAACGAACCCATCTCCTAACTGTGCTGACATCAACTGCATTGCCTTCGTAAACATTCAACACTCACCAGTGGATGTTGATCGGTTGAATTTTTTCTGCATAGAGGAATTCAGTGGCGTTCAGTCATCATAAGAAGCCACAGTGGAAGCAATGTGAGCCAAGTGATGTGCATGGCCATTGTGTAGCTAAAATTACTTAAAAACATCCACAGTAACTGGCACTCTGTTGCCTTACCCCTCTCACTTCACATCAGCGAAGATAGGGGGCAAGATGAGATGGACCAATACCCAGACATGAGTTGGAGCTGGCTTCTTGGCTGTTTAATTACTTTATCGCTTATACATTAAGTCCTTTTTTTTTTTTGGGGCGGGGGTCTAAATTCTATTTTTAGTCTTTACTCTCATTTCCATCTCACTTCTATTTTTAGTCTTTACTCTCATTTACTATTTACTTCTTTTGTCATCATCCCTGTTTGTACCCCTGTATTCTGTGTATGCAAAAATGTCTTGTTGGTTTGTATACTATTGTAATCCATGTTTTTGTGTATCCTTTGTATTTATTTGTCAATATCCTTGTTCCTAATGATTATACCTACATCATTTATTGTAAATTAAGAGTTACTGTCAACATTCCTCAATTTCTTCCCACTCAGTTCTCGTGATAGATAATGGCATTTTCTGTTTCTGGTTGACATTTTCTTCTAGCTTAAATTGTTGTAATGTTTTACGAATTGCAAATAATTATTTTGTGCAATTTTTTTAATGAAAAAAATGACAATTTATTTTTATGACTGATGAAATTCTCTTTATAAATGAGATGTTTGATAATTACTGAGCAACCATGAATTTTTACGAAAAGTCTTGCTTCTGAAAGATAAGAAAACTTCTTTTTGACTTCTTGTAATTGTTCCACTTTTCTGAAACTGTTTCTAATTTTTCACTTGATTCTATTTATTAAGCAAGCGGAAAAAGATAAGGAAAAGGAAAAGGTATTAACTTCTTCTGATTCATTTTGCATGTATTATATTCATTTATTCATAATTTCTAATCAATACTTATAAGATATACAAAAGAAAAGTAGCTAAAAAATAACCTATGAAGTTTAATTGTAAAATCTATATATTAATATGCTAGTACATGTGTTTGTGTCACAATAGTAATAATTAGATAGAAACATTGATAGCCCTTGCCCCAATAAGTGACACCAAATCTTTTCTGGCTATCTTAAACAATTGTGTATTGGACATTTTAAGGGAAATCACCATGATAACAGTCAGAGCGAGTAATTGTATTAATACAGAGTGACCCCAAAAAACGGGAATTTTTTAAGTGCATATTACCAGACATGCACAAGAGGCGACACTTTGGGACAGTAACTGTAGATCTATCTATCTATCTATCCATCTGTCTATCTTCCTTCCTATCTGTCAATCCAATGGTGTTCTTCTGATGATCCAATTACTGAAACCCAGGTATAGAACCACTAGTAAATCTGAATAAACTCAACTCTAAAACCAAATCAGGAACTTTCTTATCCATTAACACTTACACTCATTGTATTTCAATTTTGAAGAGTTTTTTATGCCATTATGAGTTGATTCTGAAAAAGGACCAAGGCTGGTTTGAAATATAAAATAAAAAATAATATAATAAATTAATACTTTCATAAAAAATCTTTTTTAATTTCTTTTGTTTATCTTTTCTATATGTGGGTGTATATATATATATAAATGGAACCTACATTCAGACAGTATTATAAGGGAATAAACTATTTATTTTAGAGTAACACCAACATATAAATTGATATATATAGATCTAAATGCAAATTATTTATAGGTGCTATTTAAAAATAAATATGCTTTATTCACTTTATATAGTGAATTATATAGTGAATAAGCTATATTTATTATTAAATTAAAATTCTAAATTAAATAGCATCAATAAATAATTTGGAAATTTGCATTTAGATTTATTCATATGAATTTATTTATTGTCGTTAATATATATAT
>JAYKTE010258417.1:0-11775 GCA_036873565.1 Xipholeptos notoides | reverse complement strand
ATAACATGGATGAGGACAGCAGTCCGAAAGCCACTTGTACAAATTATCAAGCCTCATCCCAAGGATTCCGAAAAACCCTTGTTTCTTTTAAATGATGAAAAGTAACGCCTCGATTCAAGTCAAGGAAACTTATTTTTGTCGGCTGCAAGACTTGCACACTTGGCTTCTCATTATAATAACACTGCAGTAGAAGATAGTTATAAATATATCATTTTCACCTAACATGTTTGGAAAAACAAAAACACATTTTAATAACCGCGCCAGAATTTTAATGATGAAATTGTTTTTTAGATCCATTTTAAGTGTACATTTTCTTTTCCTTTCTGTTATTTTTTTTTTAATGGTTCCATTCTAGTTTTGTAGATTCCTGTAACTATCTTTTGTATTAAAAGCTTCTCATCTTGTAGCTTCAAATTTACTCCAATAATATTTTATCAATCGAACATTTATTCAATTTGGTCACATCATGAATTTTTAATCTCTTAACCAGCAATGACAAATTAACTCGTCTTTACCCAAATTATATTTTGAAACCAAGGGCAAGAGATCTTGTCAAAAATTAATTTTTCAAATAGTGCCAAAATATGACTTCTGCCACCCTTTCTTAATCAGCAAATTTTTGACATAAAATGACCCATCAGGAGTTGACATGCCGTTAAACCCAAATAACTTAAATAACTTAACCTTATCATTTTTTTTATGAATTTTAGATTAGAATTTTTTTTCTTTAATTTTAACTTTTTAACTTTTTTTTATTTTTAATTCTTTTTTTTTTTCTGATTGTGTTTCTCTTTTTTGTCTTTGCGTACATCCTCCTACTGTCATTTTTTTTTTTTTAGAAGCATGCTTGAAATAGTTGTGGTCTAATGGGTCAGTAGCATTTTTCTTCCTTTTTTTTTTACTTAATGCAGTGGCGGGTGTCGTCGGGAGTTATTTTGATCAAAAGGAAAGAACTTCTCTGATTCAGATCAACGGCAACGGCACTAATGGAAGAGAAAGGAAGCAGAGTGAAAGACTGGTTGACAATCGAGGGAAAATAACTAAGTTTATCATAAGATCCCATCGAATGAAATGACACATTAAATAATGAAAAGAAGAGCTGAACAGACTATTTAATTTGGGTATCGATTTTTGGGACTATTGTCCTCATCTTTATTATTGTTATCTTTACAATGTTTTGGCCAATGAACCGTTTGGTCTTCTTCGGGTGATTGAACTTGAGAAGACTTGTGATTAAAAATGTACTGGTTAAATTAATAAAGATGAGAACAATAGTCATAAAATTCAATAGACTAATTACTAGGTCTCATCTCAAGGATTTTAATGTTGTGAAAATAGTAATAATGAAGATGAGGACAATGGTTCTAAAATTTGATACACAAATTATCAAGTTGCATCTCAAGGATTCCAAAATGTATTAGACTATTTAATTTTGGTTTATTTCTTAGTATAAAGCATATTTGTTTAAAGTTATTAGGGTGAACAGAAAGTCATAAGTGGTATTTCACTGATAGTTTTTAAACTAGGGGTTACCTAAACTGAAGACGCTGACCATGTTACCCCAATTACTTCACTAATTATCATGTAACCAAGATATACTTTTTTTGTAACTAGCAGCATAGCCCAGCATTGCCCATTGAATTCAGACAATTTTAGGTATGGCCAAAAATGTATATAAATTTCAATCAAATTATAATTTTATGATTAAATGCAAAATCTCGCATTACTTATAACATAGTGCCGGACAGCTATTTTGATTTTATTGGATCTCATCAGTGACATGCAATGCTGTTACCATTCCAAATCCCAAGTGGGATTCAAATCTGCAGACCACGGGATGTAAAATAAACAGTCTAACAACTGGCTCACAACACAGTTATGCATTCATAATGTTAGTTTTAATAATTTTACCCTTAATCATATTGGCGCTTTTACCTCTAGAAGCTGTTTTAAAAAAAAAAAATGTTTGATACTTATAGGAGTATCCCAATACAACACCTATCTAAGAAACTCCCAGACATATGAAGTGCAACTATGTGAATTTTCAAGAGAATCTACCGAACCGTTTTGGTGTCCATAGGAAACACACAAAAAGTTCCATTTATATATAAGTTTAGAGGTTGGAGCAGTGGGAAAAGCTTGGTCTTTGAATGCGTAGTACACGAGTTCTAATCCCAGTGAAAACCATTGCATTCACTTTCAGCTGTCTCGGGCAGATGAGGCTCGTTAACTCGGGAGAGTAACTCATCTAGGTGAAGGGTAACACTCATTACAAAAGCCCAGGGATGAGCACATAAAAATGGCCTTGTGCCGAATTTGGGTTGGTGCTCGATCAAGTAAATATCATATTATAATCAGGCCTTATGTTTGTTTGGATGTATGCTTATTATAAATGAAATATGCGTTGTGTATCATTATGGTTGGTAGTTGGTGTATTTTTGTTGCTGTTAGTTTTTGGCAGTAGAGTTTATTTCTTATATGCCCTGTTATAGTGTTTACTGTTGGATGTGCTAGTACATAAACACACACAAAAATATAGAAAAAAAAGGAAAAAATGTTTCTTAACTAAATTCAAATTCCAAAAATTCAAATTATTTCAAGGGAAAACTTTTGAAAAAAAAACTCCTATCATCTTTCAAGGTCTTACAGGCTTGGTAAAAGCTTAAAATATTTTTTGTAAATCAATGAATCAATAGATCTATTATAAACACACACACACACACAAAAAAAAAATGCATGTGCACGCACACACGCATATATATATAAAATCAAATTGCAGTCTTATACTTTTAAAAAAAGCTTCAGTAACAGTTTGTTTGTGTTTTATGGCATAACCATCTTTTTAGGTCATTTAATGCAGATAAATTTTTGATAAAGGTTCTTTTTGTTCATGCATAGCTTTTTTAAAATGATATAGCATACACAGCTGGAGGGAAATGTTGGGATTCATACCTTTCCCAAGGATATTAGTCCAAATGTGAACATAAATAGAATGACTGGGATTTGAACTCACGTATTATAATTCCGAAGTCCGACTGCCTACTCACTGCCCCAAGTGAACCTCTCCTCAGTAACAGAATTGTCTCTAATAGAATGTATGCACCTATCTATGTATGTATGCATTACTCTCTCTCAATATTAGTGATAGAGTGCTGACACAAAGTGAATGGCCTTCAGTGACAGTCAATTTCACTCCTATAAGATCATCAGAACAGTTTTGGTTTGATACACATACACAACACAAGAAATTTTCAGTCATCAGACACTGTTGAATCTGTGTCTATGTTAATTAACTAAAGAAAACATTTTGGAATCTACGATGAGCCTCATCAGTGGCATAGCAAGGGGGAGGCGATAGGGTTGGTCTGCCTCGGGTGGCACATGCCAGGAGGGTAGTATTTTGAGAATGTAAAAATAGAAAAATAGATTAAAAAGAACCTGTTAATTTAATTTAACAATTTTTTTAATAATTGGAATTGTATTTTTTTTGTTTTGAAAAATCTTTGGTTTTCTTTGATGATGACTGTATATGTATACCAGTACTGTAATAAGATGAAATTCTAGAACTAATAGCAGCAGTCTAAAATTAAATCCTTGATTGTGCTTGCTTAAAAATAAGTATTTTGAGCGCTTCTATTTAAGGATTAAAGTTTTCTTTAATGAGACACATATGAAGAATGAAATTCTACCAAAATACACTAAATTTTCAATCTCTTGAGAGCTCAACTAAAAGTGGGTGGGACCATACATATATACACACATGTACAAATATACACAAACACACCCATACACACAGTCATTTATCAGATGCTCAAAAAAAACAAGATGGTATCTTTAAGAAATAGGTATTAAAACCAGTGAATGTTTTCAAAGTCTATGCCTATTTTAACTAACCTTTATTAATCAATGGGGAGATCAACTTGGGACAGTGAATATGAAGTCGGATTTCAGAATCGTAATATGTGAATTCAAATTCCAGTCATTCCATTTATGTTCACATTTGAACTAATACCCTTGGGAAAGCATGAATCCCCACATTCTCTCCAACTATGGATTAAATAGTACATATTGTGTTATTAAAAAAAAAACTATGTATTCTCAGTATTAAATTATCAAAAAGGGTTGATATGCTGTAAAAGAAAAATGAACAAATAAATTCATTAATAAACAAAAGAAAACATTAAACTTTACTTAGTAAGTCTAGTTATGAGACAAAAATTTGTGGAAGAAGATTTGAATGGTCTAGATGTTTTCCAATACTTCTTCTGACATGATAAAGATATTCCAACAAAGACATTTTCTGCACAATGCAATCAATAAGATTCTATCCTAACATGAGATACATCCTTTCTCTCAGAAATGATGAAGTGTTAGGTGTCCAAATAATACATAATTGTACTGAAAGGTCTAAAAATCCTTCTAATTGACTCAGAGTTCTTGCTTGTATAGAAATCATTCGACCTTTCAGTAGGACAATAATACGATCTCTAATGCCCATAGGTAAAAGTAATTTTTCATGATTGTTTCTTTTGTGATTAATCTGACCATTGAAAATATCTGTGGATGAATAGCAAGACAAAACTATAGAAAAAGACATTGATTACAAACAACGAATAACAGTGAGAGTGGAGCAGTGGTTAAAGCTTCAACTCTGGAATCGTATTCCACGAGTTCAAATCCCAGTCAAAACCATTACATTCACTTTCAGCTGTCTCGGCAGATGAGGCTCGTTAATTATGGAGAGTAACTTATCTAGGTATAAGGATAACACTGATTCCAAAAACCCAGGTGGATGAGACCCATCAACTCAATGAAGGGCAACACTGTAGGGCAAAATCCCTGGAATATAATGAGCATGTAAAACTGGCCTTGTGCCTAACTTGGGTTTGTACTTGATCAAGTAAATATATCAAACACTGAATAACCTTTTTGTTTGGTTTATTTTTTGTTTAATGCCAATCAACTTTTGTAGTAGTTTAATGCTGAGAACAATCATTTTATATAACCTCCATTTTTTTGTTAACTAGTTTATCATAAGAAGAGCTGTAGTACGAGGATCATTCCAAATTAATGCCACCTATTTTTTTAAAAGTTGAAAAGCTACAAAGACAGGAGTGGTATCATTAAAACCAGCAACATTCTGTGCTCTAGGATTAAATTTTCTACATAGTCACCATCATTCTCAATGCACTTTTGCCACTGATGAACTAGGTGTTCCATTTTCGCATCTGAAGCCCACTTTGTCACTCTGAATAAGCACTAAGCCTTGTAAATCTGTTTTCATGATGATAATCCATGAAATGTTAAACTTAGCCTCCTTCCAAGTTCTTCAGTGAAAACCTAGGTGTCTCTTGATGTCAAACCAGAAATATTTATTCCAGACTATCTTGTATCTTGTTTATTCTTCTCCCCATTATATGTAAAGTAATAATCTTTTTCTCAGCAGTGGAGTCAACCTGCTAGTTTTTCTAACTTTTTCATCTCGTTGATGTACTTAAAACGTGTTTAGAATTTCTGCCAGCTGTTTTGAAAGAGCATCAATTGAAACCAGACTTGCAATGTAGTTTCTATTCATGTCACATTATGCAGTTTTATTTAGTTTTAATAATTACTATTCAAAGATGAAAAAAAAATTTTTAGTTTGAGAAATGATACAAAGAATTCTATAAGTATCAATCGGACTATTTTCTTCATCCATAATATTTTCTCTCTCACAACATTTCAACTGAATACTTTTTAGTCTAAATGTGAATATAAACAGAACGACTGGGATTCGAACTTGCATATTATGATTTTGAAGTCTGACTGCCTATTCACTACCTCAAGTGGGCCTTTATTCATCAAATTTAATATTAATTTATTAAATTTCTAAACTTAAGAAATCCTCAGGGTTCTTATAAAGGTTGTCTTTTGATTAACATGTTGTCAAATGTGCCCAAAATCATAGACCAAACAAGAAAAGTAAAAAGGTTTCAAAATAATTTTTTTTCTTAAATAATCTTGAGGTTTTGGCTTGTGGGTTTCATTTAATACACTAGCAATATTGACAGGCTTTGCTTGGGTGGGTGTCTGTTGATTCCAAAAAACAACAAAAAATAGTTCCATAAATCTATAATTTATACAGTGTAACCCAGATATGAGACCCGGATATAAGAGAAACTCGGATATAAGAGAGATTTTCTCTGGTCCCAAATTAGAAACTGATATAAGAGAAACACAGATATAAGAAATTTTGTCTCCAGTCCTGACAACTCTCTTATATCCGGGTTACACTGTATTTCAAATTTTATTTTGAATTTTATTACACCAATGAAGTCAAGCTAATATCATTTTTTTTTCTCTTATAAATATACAAATTTAGTTATTTTTTTTTTAAGTTGGTTGATGAATTGATTTATACTGAGTATAAGATTGGGAAAAAAGTGAAAAAGGGAATGTATAAATAAAAGATAGGGTAGTTATTTTCTGAGTATAGGTGCCTAAAAATAAACTTTTGAATCTGCAAACCATTTGCTATTTATGATATTGATTTTCTTCTAATTGGAGTGTGGGACGTTGATATCTTTTTTGATGGTAGTGAGATGAGCTGTTGCACTATGAATAACAGAACATGTTTTATAGATTGCATCTCCCACTGCTCCATGTTTATGCATAGAAGAAGGAAGAAGAAGAAAGATAAAATTAGCTCATAGAACCATTGTAGTTTCCACTAAATCCTGCTTCGTATTCACCATCAAACCACAGATCAATTATTCTATATTTTTGGTTCTCTTTTAATTTTGGGGTTGAAATTGTTATTATATTTTTATATCTGAATTTCTTTGTTTTTTTGTTTTGGTTTTAACAACCTTTTATCACCTAGTGGTATAGCTAGAATAAAAGTTAAGCAGTGGTCTGCTCAATGTCACCTCACTGATCACCCCCACATACATCACCCTATACAACATGGAAAGTTTTGTAATTGATTGCAAAGATTCTGAAATTGATTGTAACAACACTTGTAAAATAGATCTGGGAAACCCCATTAATAAACTGGCAGGGTAACACTACCTATCATTGCCTGATATGCTTTGATTATTTGAGGTCTGGGGTAACTCAGGAGAGCTATTGGTTACCACATGTCTAATTAAGAAAAACCTTATAAAACTAGATTTTTCTTCAAGCTAAAGACCTCTTATTGCATCATGTAATTACATAATAATCTCTACCTATAAATAAAATGGTCTTGATAAACAGCGTCTCAAGGTTTTATTTTGCAAGCCTTTATAGTCTGAGAAACCATGGGTGCACACCTGATTCTGGACACACCAGGCCATTTCGGTTAGGGTCGACCGTATTCCAGGCTACGAAAATCTTAGTTTGGCCTTAAATCTGGTATTTTCTGGGTGTTTCTCGTTCTGTGCACACCTACTTCGTTTTTATTGACAGTTTTCAACGAAATTCAACCAAACTTCAGATCTACATTTTCAATGCGACCCTTTTTTTCATGACATCAACAGTTTGAATGAATGAGCATTGTGACCCTCCTTTTTTAGCATCTCTTTTTACCCTGACTTTTACTTCTGTGTAGGTTGGGTGGCCCCAATTTGGTTGAAACTTCACACACAGGCACTCCGTATAGTCTACATTGATTAGCAAAACAGATTTTTTTTTCGAAAATGTCAATTTTAAGCCGATTTGGCAATTGGACATTAAGTGAGGGTTTGTTTTGCCAAAATACCCTATTTTTCAATTGATCGGCAAAAAATTTTCTCTGTAAGATCAGATGCTACCCCTAATTGCTCCAAAACAATTGCAGCCAGCTTCTGGGATTTTGATTGAGACAGGGTATGGCAAAACACATTTTCTGATTTGGTTGATATTTCAGCCTTTTTTCAGCATTTTTTGTTTTCCACCTTTTCCCCATTTTCGGCCTTAGGTTCTGATGAATATCAATCGACTTTCAGTTACATCTTCTGTACATGACCATATTGCTCGTCACAGTAAAAGTTCATTGAATATCAGATTTGACACCCAATTTGTATAATGTCTTATTTTTCCCTGTTTTTTAATTTCCATTTGCTTACAACCAATTTTGCCAAAATTTCATACAAAGATGCAAAATACTGATTTATGCCAATTGCAAAAGAAATTTTCAAAAAATGTCAAATATATGAAGAAGATTGACTCATCTTTTTGCTTCTGTGAGATTTGACTGCATTCCATGATCACGTGATTTTCATTAATAAATTTTAGATGATTCACTTTTCTATCTTTGCGATATGTCATCAATCATACCAATATATTACTTACTCAAAAATGGATGACAGTTAATTCTAACAGTTTTCAGCCTTCTAAAGTGGCTTTTTAATGCTGGAAAACCGTTGTTTCTCCTTCATTATTTTACATATATTGGTAATTTAAATATATTTATCTCTATACTGCATCTAGTTGAACCAATTGAATATTTGAATATAACTCCCAATTTTATACTAACAAACTGATACCTCTTCTAGATCTTAACTATCATTATAAAACTTTTTTTTTTTCAAAATTCATGTAAAACTTACTTTTGGAAGTACATTTTGAAATTTTTAACATGTTTCATAAAATAAAAATTGTGTGTTGATTAATTATATTGATCAGTCTGTATATCTAAAGAGATTCTTAAACATTTTTTATGTAAAACATCAACTGAAATTCTTTTTTTAGTATTTTAATATAATTTCTTCAGACAAGATTTTCAAAATCTATTTTAGTCATATATCTTTTTATTTTTTTTCTCTTTGATTCCATTTTTAACTTTGAGAATGTTTTTTTTCTTCTTCAATTTCTTAATCATTGATTTTTGTAACTCAAATATTGTTTGACATTTGAGATTATATCTGTCTTGTTTTTCTTTGCATTTTAATTTTTTTATTTGAAGTGAAGCTGTTTATCTGTATTGCGTATGTTGAATTATTTCTCGTAAGCTTGTTTGTTTGTTTGGGTTTTATAGCATATCAACGGGCAGCGAGGTTGGAGCTGTGGAAAAAGCTTGGTCGCTAGAATCGTATTACATAAGTTCAAATCCGAGTCAAAAACCACTACATTCACTTTCAGCTGTCTTAAGCAGATGAGGCTCATTAACTCAGGAGAGTAATTCATCTAGGTGAAGGGCAACACTGATTACAAAAGCCCAGGGATGAGCTCATAAAAATGGCCTTGTGCCTAATTTGGGTTGGTGCTCGACTAAGTAAATGTAATATCAACCTTTTTAGGTCATCTAATGCTGATAATAATAATTTTTGAGAAAAAAATTGTTTTTGTTCACACATAGTTTTTTAAATAATATAGTATGTACTATTTAATCCATAGCTGGAAGTGATGTGGGGACTCATACCTTTCCCAAATTTTCAGAAAGAGACTGGTTTCATTGAAAAAATCTTGCATTCTGTTTTAAGAAATATAAGTGTAGTTTAACACAGTGGCTAGAGTAAACGTCACTCGGGGTGGTTCAATCAAATATCCCCCCACTAACCCCACATCACACTATGTTGAATACAACACTTCTGATATGGGTCAGGGAAACCCTATAACACCCCATTAATAAACTGGTAGGGCAACACCCCCTATCATATGCTTGATGTGCTTTGGTTATTAGAGATGTGGGGTAACTCAAGAGAGCTATTGGTTACCACATGTCAAATCAAGAAAAACAAAGCAAATCCTTATAAAACTAGATTTTTCTTCAGACTAAAACCCTCTCATGGTACCATGTAATTACATAATAATATATGATTAATAGATCCTATTTTCAGACTATTTTTGCATCTTAGCCTGGCTGAAAAAATTTATGGTAACATTGTGTTATCTCCCCCTTTGCTGTCACTTGGGATGGGCCACCCCACTCATCCCTCCTTTAGCTATGCCATTCCCTTTATCTCACTCAGTCAGAGATTTAAAATGCAATATTTATTGAAGAAGTATAGGTGAATTATTATTATTATTTGTAGTATATGCCTTAAGCTACCCAGCAAATGCCTGGGAGCCAATGAGAGTGCAAGATACAAAGATTTTCAGCCAATCCCAGTGCATTCTGTTGTTTACTTGCTTTTTTTTTTTTGTCTTTTTCTGTTTTTTATTTTATTTTTGGCACTTGTTAGTCTGAATGCCTCATATATGGGCCCTTGTAACCAGCCATGTGTTAGTTTTTGGTTAACGTTTCTAAAATATGATGACAAATTTAAAAAAATATTGTTTGTTTGTTATTTTTCAGCATTTATGCAGAGCCAAATTGTGAAACTTTATGAAACCAAAGGAGAAATAGAAAGAGTTTAGTTCAAAATATTCTTGCTGGATGAAGTTTGTCTCTGCAAAATGTCAACTCAAGTCCAGTACAGGTGAGTCAATTAATTAACAATTTTCCCCCATTTTAAACATGGAGATTAAATCATGATTAAAGTGAAGTAAGAAATAGAAAAATGATTTTTATGCTGTCCAAAGCTAAGATTCCAAATCCTTTTTATCTTATGGTTCATTCTGCATTGAACTTATTGGCTATGAATTTATTATAATGAGAAGACATTTAAAATGATTGAATAATGAAAAGTAATTGGAATGCTAGAAGCATTGTTGAGTTCAAATCCCTGTAACTTGAAACTGGCAATAAAATGTATAAAACTAATAATTAGAATTTTAAATTTTCTGAAACATTTTTTTTAAATAATAAGAAAATGAAAGCTTTTCAAATAAAATCTTATAGAATATAAGATTTTGTAAGAATAACACAAAATTTGTTAAGTGTGTATGCATTTAATGTCATAAAATGTGAGATGTTTAGAATTCCTAATTCTATAAAAAATGCATCTAAGTTTAAAATTTATTATATTTTTTAAATTTGGGTTTTTTAAACACTTTTGGAAACCTTCTTTTCAAAAGTCTTGTGGAGCTTTTTTTAAATGAAAAAGGTATAATAATTATTTTTCAGAATGCTTGAGATGAGGACAATAGTCTGAATAATGCTGGCAGAATATATAATGATGTTTGTAAAAAACAAAAGAATATAAAAAATTTTTAATACCAAAAAATTTCTAAAAAATTTCTAAAAAATATCTTTAGATTTTAACTCAGCATTTGTTTTTCAATAAGGTAAAAAAGGTTGCATTTCTGTTAGCTGACAAACTGTCAATATGTCAGTGGATGTGGGGAGATAATTTCTAATAGCTAAGAATTTATCAGGTTAATAACCTGAAAAAACCTATATAAACAAAAAGTATCATTATTATTTAATCAAATATATGAAGTAGCCCAGATTTAAAAGTTCAATTGTTTTCTTAATAGACTGAATAGATAGCGAGATTTTGTTTATGTAAGATGACATACAAGATTACTGGGATCAGTGATGTAGCTAAGGAGGAAGAGATGGTGGTCTAGTCTGAGTAACAGCAAACTTTTTTTAGCAAAGCTAAAGTGCTAAGTAAAATAGTCTGAAAATAGGATCTATTTATCATGTTATTATCGAATTACTTTAGTCTGAAGAAGAATCTAGTTTTATAAGGTTTTGTCCAGGTTTTTCTTAATTTGACATGTGGTAACCAATAGCTCTCCTGAGTTACCCCACATCCTTAATAATCAAATCATATCAAGTGTATGATAGGGAGTGTTGCCTCACCCACCAGTTTATTTATGGAGTTTTATAGGGTTTCCCTGATATATTTCAGAAGTGTTGCATTCTGCATATGATTATATGGGGGGTCAGTGGGGTGATATTTGATTGGATCCCAATCCGCTCTGGGTGACATTCACTCAAACTAC